>NIPQ01091147.1:43166-57237 GCA_002806875.1 Lepidotrigona ventralis hoosana | reverse complement strand
TTTTCTTTTTTTTTTTTTTTTTTCAGTGGACAGATACGTAACTAACTTTATTCTAAATTACAAGTAATTAAATTACTCAGTAATCTGTGAGCTTAGTTTTAGAAAAAGAAACTCATATTAACAGATAGAACTATCAAAATGGTCAAAATGACCAATTGATCATTTTCATAGGTGTAAAACAGTGTATTTTCAGAGACTTAAATGACAAATGCTTGTGTATCCTTATATTGTATTGGAAAGATTTTCTGTCCCTTTGGTGGAAAATCTAAATGGCTTCACCTTCGTCGACGAAGGAAAGGAAAAGAAACGTTGTACAAGCTCGTCCTTGAAACCTCTGAACAGACAGTGTCAGAATTGATTTGGTAAATTTCATTGTTCGCGAAGGTGTCGAATCATTCGTCGTGCAGTGAAAAACGGAAATTGACGTCGATTTCAAAGTGCAAAATTAAAAAGTGCACAAATTGCACTACTTCCGAAAAAGGAAAGAAAAAAAAGACACTGTGCAAAGTGAAAAAATTATCTGTTTTTGTTAAATTGGCCAAATTTCACCAAACTTGACCTGATAGGAGATATCAAAATCGTTCTTGGAAACTGTCCTTTGCCTAAAAAGAACTTCGAACGAAATGGACAATATGTTTCCGTTTCTCGGTGAAAAATTCATTTGCACACCAAAAGAAAAAAAAAAAAAAAAAAAAAAAAAAANGCAAATCGAAAGTAACAACTGCAAAACGTGATGCCACGACAGGTTAAAAATACATCGCGGCGTGAAAGTTCGATCAAAAACGCTTTCGTCGAATATTCGCCTGCACGCTCGCGTCTCGCCGAAGTTGGCCAGTTTGAAATTCTCTTGCGACTTGGCTTCTCGTTCGAGCATGCAGCTGCGAGCTAGACAAAACTCTGTTTCTCTCCGAGATACATACGTACGTACATACTTGCCGTTTATTGATCCGAGTTTAAACGATTCTCAAACACATAAGTCGCCGGCACAGGCTTCGGAAAGTTACGTCACTGTTTATATCGCGTCTTACGTACGCCTTACGATGATTAATTGTTATTGTTATATCGTGGTGGAAACATGTGTCCGCTGGATAAGCAGCCCGTCCTCTCTTCGTAAATCGACGAGTTTTGCGACGAGTTCTGCCAGTTATTTTCCTAAAGTATCGTTCGTCCATCTTTTTCCTCGCTCGAGGGTCGAAGCTCGGCTTCGCCACGTCCACACGCATTCGCCTCGCAATTAACACGTTCTTCGTACCGAATGGATTCTTCGTTAATTTCCGTTTAGGCCGAGTCATTACGATAAATATTAATAACATTACGATTACACAGTTAGTGCAGAAAGCATAATTGTGCAGAGCATTTCATTGAACTTTGAACATTAAGGTTAGATGATCGAAATGTTGGGATTTCCTGAATTCTCGTCGTTGAAGCTCAATGTTCTCTTCTAGAATCATTTTAAATCCAAGTATAGCTGATAAATTTTCAAGCTCGAGTTTTTGTCGAAGACGAAATTTTATCCTTCCTTTTAACATTTTCTTTGTGGTGTTTTTTTTTGGAGTCATGGTAGTTGTACTGATCGGAATGATTTTCGGGCGAGCTCACAATCAGTCAATTATTGTCTAAAAAATGTATAAATTTTATTCAAAGTTTAAGCCGCGTTTAATATATCTCAAAGCAATGCCCGATCTGATTTGTCACTATAATCATCATCATCATCATAATTATAATTCATATGAAATTCGTCATCGCTTTCCACATCTTCATAACCACCAGGCTTTATTGTATAATTTCTACAAATGTAAAAACATCAGATGTCAAAAAAAAGAAAATATCAGTGTTACCGAGTCTGTTGCCTGTGTGGAAAGAACGATCTCAACCGGCTGGAACAACGACTGTTCCTTTAATCAAAGAGTCCACAAAGTGTTTAGAAATAAGTTCATAGTGCGATAAGATGAACAGTTAAGTTAAGTTTCTTTTCTAAATCAGAGGTGACTAACTGGCGGTCCTGGCGGCACTTCTCTGATTACTAGCGCTACCCCCTCCATCGCATCGTCAGCCCCACTCTCTCATCCATCGCGAGGAAATTTCAGTGTAGTGGGGAGATGGACACAGTGGAGGGGGTAGCGCTAGCGATCAGGAGAGTGGGGGAAAAGCTAGCCACCTCTAGCCTAAATAATCGTCGCATACTCGTGGCAGGAATATCGCGCGGTTCGACTGCAAAGAGTTAATAATTGGAATGTCGGAAGAGTCGAGTGGTTGAACGTTAAAATAAAGAAGCTAGTTCGATAAGTGGATAACGCGTGTCAAAGCTGGACACTCGAGTCAATACTGGAGAAGGAAATTCGACGTCGCGAGAGGCTGCGTGAAGTTTGCGACATAATGTTGAGTTAGGCCATGTAAATAGAAGGTACCCAGCCGAGCTAGATGAATCCCTTGACTGAACAATACCTCTTTGCCGAGTCGCAAACGGGCTGTTCCGCGCTGGCAAACAACTGCTGGTGCTTAGCTATGCAATAACGACACCGGCTTACCGTTTGCGTTGTTATTTCCACGAGAAACTAAACCTATTTCCCCGCCGTTATCAAGTTAAGCTTTATATTTCACGCCTATTTGTTTATCACGCGGTTATACTTTCACCGCGGTGAACACGTACGCCAAACGAGAACGAATTCTTCCCGCCCGTTTCCACGTGAAACGATCCTCTTTTTTTTTTTTGGTATAAAAATAAATCATAAAAATAAAATTTTTGTTATAAAATAAAACAAAGAAGAATCCCCCAATTTGTGCAAAAGTTCAATCGACAGCGGAGCATATTATCGTCCAGTGCAGGAAATATACCGCTAACAGGAATCTAAACCTAATACACTTTCTATGAAGAATCTGAAACTAGTAAGACAGTCTAACCTTTATAATAAATTGCAAGATTTGGCAAGCTCCAAGTCGCAAATAATCCACACAAGTGGTTCGTTCGATTTTGAATAACGAAGAAAGAAGAAGAGGAAAGAAAAAAAAAAAAGAATCAAAGTCGTCGAATTATATTTCTCACGTCGCGGTCAAGGACAGGGTCGTAATTCATGCAAACGCGAATCTGTCGACAGGTTCGTTCGAACAGCGTTTGGTCTTCTTTACCGCACGTTGCGCGCGTCGTCGACTATTTGCTGACGCCATAAACGTCGAACGTTTTTTTATATACCGTCTGATCTACTGTAACCGTGGGGACTGGAGAACGCTGGCTCGCTCGAGCTCAACGTTCCAACGTTCCAACTGTTATCTAATCTCGGAGTCTTCTCGGAGAGCTATTCCGCGGCTGTGCCTCGTCGTCTGGCGCGAGGCAAGCAGCCTGTTTACTCGCAAACACGCCTCGCCTTGCACGCGCATCCGGTTCTGAGTTGAATCCGACGATTGTGAGGCCGTCAGCTACGTAGGTCGTACGTAGCGTTTCGATTTTCTGTTTCTCGAGAGCGAAGCTGCAAACGTCGAAACACGGGAAGTTATCGGCCGGCCCTTTTAGAAGCATGCTTGGAGCACGAACGATCAACGACCCGAACCTGTCCTCGTCTCGAGACACAACAGTCGCGGAGAACTAACAACGCTCGTTGGTTGCAGATGACACTCGGCGTTCGGTCGTCGTAGGGTCGACGCAGCTTACCAGCCCCAAAGAGAGGTGCACTACTCCCTCCACTCGTCGGGAGAAGAAAGAACTGACAATCATGGCTCGATCACGGGGAACACGTGAAAGAACGAGCTAATCGATCGACTTCCAGTTCGGTTCGGCTTGGAACGGCGTGTCTCGTGGACAACCAGGTGGATATCGGTGAAAGGAGGGAAAAGAAGAAAAGCGGCGGTGAAACGCAGGAGAGGAAGGCACTCGAGCGTAAATGCTGGTGGAGGCGGTTAGGCGAGCTTACACGCGAGCAAGCGTACCGCGAGAGAGTGAGTGAGCTGGCTCGGAACGCTTGGGAACGCGAAGCGGCGCGGCGCGGTGCGGCGCGGCCGACGCGCTCGTGAGGGATGCGGCCCATGGGTGAAGGGTGGGGCCTTTGGGTACCGATAAGGCTTATCCGAAGATACGATGGCCGGCTGCTCGGCTCTTGTCGTCAGTCGTAGTGCTCAGGTGGCGTCGACGAGATCCAAGCCGACGTTTGCTTTGATTCACGCTGATATCGCGCTAAGCTCCCGCGCCCAACACTCTTCCACGTAACACTCTCTTCCGCTGGCCGATCTCCAGTTCAGTTGAACGCAGCCACGGGAACGCGAGAGGACTTCGACCAGGTGGCCGAGGGTACTTCAGCGCCGTGACAACAACAGCAACAACAACAGATCTCGAGATCGAGCGAGAGGAATCAGGTTGGCATCGCGCGATACACATTTCGTTCGACGATATCGACGTACTGTATCGTTGGTTTGCTAGAAGAATCACTATCGACTCGAAGCTCGACCTTTTAACTCTTTCATTACGAGCGCCGTGTATATATGTATTCGAGTAATCACATATTAAAAATATATAATACACTTTAGCTTATCGAGACGAGCTTCTTCTATTCTTTCTATTCGACAATGGAATATTTCTGTGATAAGAAATCATTGGAATAAAAAATCTTTAATTTGATCGATTGCAATTCGGAAAAGACCGACTAGGCGTAACTGTTAGTCTCTTAAAAATTTGAGATTTTTGTTTGAAAAATTAAAGTTTGTTTAAGGAAAAACATTTTAGGTCTTTGTCAGAATGCTACCAGCAAATTCAGAAAATTCAAGATTAGATTTAAGGTTAGACTTTTGTTTGAAAAGTTCTAGGCTGTTGTCAAAATGTTACTAGGAAATTCAAGAAATTTAAGGTTAGATTCTTGTTTGAAAAATTAAAGTTTTATTTAAGGAAAAACATCTTAGGCCCTTGTTAGAATGTTACCAGCAAATTTAGAAAATTCAAGATTAGATTTAAGGTTAGACTTTTGTTTGAAAAGTTCTAGGCTGTTGTCAAAATGTTACCAGAAAATTCAAGATTAGATTTAAGGTTAGATTCTTGTTTGAAAAATTAAAGTTTGCTTAAGGAAGAACTTTCTAGGTTCTTGTCAAAATGTTACCAAGAAATTCAAGAAATTTAAGGTCAGATTCTTGTTCGAAAAGTTAAAGTTTGTTTAAGGAAGAACATCCTTGTCAAAATGTTACTAGGAAATGTAAGAAATTTAAGGTTAGATTTTTGTTTAAAAAACTAAAGTTTGTTCAAGGAAGAACATTCTTGTCAAAATGTTACTAGGAAATGTAAGACATTTAAGGTTAGATTTTTGTTTGAAAAGTTAAATCCTTGTCAAAATGTTACTAGGAAATGTAAGAAGTTTAAGGTTAGATTTTTGTTTGAAAAGTTAAAGTTTGTTTAAGAAAGAACATCTTAAACCCTTGTCAAAATGTTACCAGGAAATTTAAAAAAAATTTCCATTTCAAAACGGATTCGGAAAACGAGTCGATCAATGTGTTTTGTGGCGCTGAAGCAGACTGTCGTAGCGAAAGTATTAAAAGCCACTTATTTTTACTGATTACTCTTCTATCAAACCGACGAACTTTCGTATCTAGAGTCAACGCCTAGAGACAACGAGAAAAGAAAGGAGGTGACGAACTAACGCGCAAACGAGATGAAAAATCTCGGGAGGGCGCGCGTTCAAACGTTTTCATCGTTGCTTTCGAGGGTCGACGAGAGAGTTCATCTTTGAAACTGAAGCATTAACCAGAAGTTGGCTGGTTACGTGGTAATCTAGCGCGCGAGCGAGGTAGAATCGGTGCCGAGCGGAAAATGTTCTCTCCCCCCCCCCAGCGGCTCGTTCTCTAATCGTCTTGCTCTCAAAGCGTCTCGAGATTTTAATTTGACATTTCAACGCGCGCGAAGTGGTCAGCGGGCAAAGGGACGCCGAGGTGGGAATAGAGTGGCTGAGAAGGAGCTTCCTGGTCGTCGCGCCGGTGAAACGTGGTGGTCGAGCGTGGTAAGAGAGAGAAAGAAACGAGAGGAAAAGAGAAAAAGGAATGAGGAAAGGACGAAAAGGAAGAAAGCGAGCGACGCGCGGAGGACAAAAGCTCTCTCTTTCCTGCGTGCTTTCCTCAGCCCCGCGGGCGTCGCTATTTCCTTTCTTCTTCGCTCCGCTTCTGCTCCGCTCTGCTCTGCCCAGTTCTGTTCCTCTGCTCGCCACCTTTCGCACCGAGGCGAGCATTTCGCGGCTCCCAGTTCGCCTACTAAATTATTCGCAACCCCTTTGACACTTGACGGTGGTGGCAGTTCCGGTAATTGTGTCTCTATCTTCGCCATCCAGCCTTCCGTTTGACTTTCTTCCCCTTCCCTGGTTCGTCTGTCTTACCCCGAAGGGAAGAACTGTTTCTCCCCCTTCTCTCTTCCACGTCTGCACGAAAATCCCGCAGATCCCGAAGACGTCTGTCCGTCCGTCGTTCACGAACGACGATTCTCTTCGAATTGATTTCCACCTTCCCGTCCAGAGGAGAGGATATCCTCTCTGATATTCCCGCAATTTCTTAAATTGCAGTCTCGCGAACGAAACTCCAGGGGAACTGATCGAAATTTTCGGCAGAAGTATGAATATTAGATCGGGACGTTGGATCTCTCGAAAATTAGATATCGGGCTCGATTGCGTCGTGCACGATCCGGTCAGCTTGCCGAAGAAAGTTTCTCTCTCGGTTGACTGCGCCGCTACGCCAGAGAGAAGTTCAATTCGGTTCGATCGACTCTCGCTTGAAAGACGCTGGCATTACTTACCGAAGCTTCTCGAGACTCGTCGCCTCGTTATTCCAATGTTTCGTGCATAGGACACTAGGTAAAGATAGCGAACAACAAGTCAGAAGCGTCTTTCGGAATACAGTTTACCATAATGGAGGCGAAATCGGACTCGAGCCGTTCGGTTCGTTCGGGGACGCTCTTTGTTCCTTCCCAGCGCGCTCATTACGTCGCGTCGCCGGTAAATAACGGCCGGAAGCTCCCTCCAGGTGTTTGCCAGGGCGTCTTCGAGCGCGAAGCTTCGAGCGCGCGACACACCGTTCGAAACAAAAGGACACTCGAGCCGCCCGAAAATCCCCGAAGAAGCTGCGGATCGTCTCTCTTCTGTCCCATTTTCGAAACGCTTTCGCTTGCTGGTAAATACCACTTCTCCACCTCGACCCGAGCCAAAAAGAGGAGCAGACGCTCCGCGTTAACGCAGCAAAATGACCAAAATGGCCAATTTGTAATTTTCGTTGGATACTTTACACACAGTGTGCCTGTTAAAGATTTAAATGATTTTTCGTAGCTTATGTATTTTACTTTATGTACAACCCACATCTGATGGGAACGTTGCGAGCATCGATAGTTTCCTTTCATCGATGGTAAGAATTCTTCTCTTCGGATAATTGCGTATCCTCTGTCGAATAATATCGAACGAGGTTGCATTCGAGAGCAAAGGTGTTTAGGGGGAGGAGGGAAGACGCGGTGGAAAATGGCGAACGAAGAGGACGTTAAGGAAGGTCGAGCCAGCAGTGACTCGATGCCTGCCGGTGGTTCGCAACGCGTGCGTGTACGAGCCGAGTTTCTAATTAAACTTAAACTTTTAATTGACCCGTTGTCGGGGCCGTTTCCCGCGCAAAGCGTGTGCTCCACGTACGTCGCGCGTTCAAGACTATCCGCCGTTACTCCAATTTCACTTGTTTCACCCCGTGTTCTTCGTAGATTCGCGGCTGGTTACACCGTCTTCGCGGAAGCTGCGCTTCTTTCGAGCAAATGCTCACCTTCTTTATGACCATTTCGCAGCGAGGTTAATTAGGGATGAAACGAGGCATTTCCCCTCGTCGGCAAATTCTCGACAACCGAACAAACGCGCGCGAAACCGCGTTTTTAACCGTGGAACAGATTACGTCCTTGTCGGCAAGCGATTCTACTCTCTCTCTCTCTCTCTCTCTCTCTCGAGCAACTGTCAGGTCGATTACCAAGCAACGTGATTTTTTTCAATACGCTCACATCGGTTGAAGTTTCGTTTTACGAATATCCACGAATAGCAACTCGATATTCTCTCTGGTTTAACGAACCGAATAAATAGATATCGATAAAACGTTCTTTCTTCGATAAAAGTTGTCTCTGCAGTCCAGTTTGGTTTCCCGATTGTCCGAGCAAACGTGTACATCTCGGACACCAATTTGAAACGACTGAAATTTTTGCTCTCCGACTTGACTCGATAGAAATTCGATGTACAGGGTGGGAAGAAAAGTTTGTCCGTGCCACAAAATTGATCTTGGCCTTGAACTTCTACTTATCACGAAGATGAAACTTTTCCAAGGAACCATAGGTCGCAGAAATGGTAAAAAAAAAGTTTCTTAATCATTTGACACTGGGTTCTAACAGCGACTTTATAGCCTGAATGTCTGTTTTACGTAATTTTCCTATTAGGTTTCACCGCAGTTAGGTTTTATCGCAGTTGTAACATCAGTGCGAGTTTAAATATAATCAAACGATAAAACTGTTGGCATTATTCGAGACATAAACATTAAATCGCTGTTAGCACGCACGCATCTGCAGCGTTAAATGGTTAAGAGACATTTTTGCTATTTTTCAAAAAAAAAAGAAACTCAGTGCGAGTTTATAATCAAAGTTTATAATCAAACGATAAACAAAGTTTATAATCAAACGATAATCAAAGTTTATAATCAAACGATAAAACTGTTGGCATAAACATTAAGTCGCTGTTAGCACGCATCTGCAGCGTTAAATGGTTAAGAGACATTTTTGCCATTTTTCAAAAAAAAATAAAATTCGAATGCAAAAGAAAAAAGAAGTTTTTGACTTTGAAGTTCAAAGTCAAGGTCAACTTTGCGACAGGTACTTTACATGTATCTCTTTCAAATCTATCGTATGACAGCCACGGATAAACTTTTCATTCCACCCTGTATATATTTATGTATATTTCGGTGATTGTGAGCGCATTTCTTTCGACGATAAACGATAAAAACGAGAGGTTCGTGTCCGTTCTGCAGGTGCCAGGTATACATAACTACTTTCTGTTTTTATTTCTGTTTTTGTAGCGAATCGAGGGACCGCGTGGCCGATAGCTGGGATTGTTCGACGCGTACGCCTCGAACGTTGAACGTCACGCCGAGTGTCGACGATCGTGACATCGAGCAAATTCACTACCCGGAGACAGATCACTACCCGTGTCCGTGTCTCGTGAACAGTGTGTATGCTTTCTGTGTCTGGCATTGAGAAAAAAGAAAGAGAAAGAGAAGAGGAAAGGTGTGTTCTTTCTCTCTCTCTCTCTCTCTCTCTCTCTCGATGATAGTCTTTTCGTTCGCGTGTCGGTAGTGTCCGGTTGATTCGCGCGCGTCTAGTTAGCGTTTGGGGGTTGACGCCTTCAAACCGGAAGCGACGAAGTAATCCTGTCTTCCTCAAGGATAAACGAGGCCGAGGGAAGGAGGCACCGAGAACCGGCCGCCAGGAGGATCCCCATGAAAATGCTTCAGTCGTTGAACGCTCTGGCGGGTAAGATCTCGCCGGGATCGCCAACCGACAGCAACGCGAACAAAGTGCACATGCACAACAACAACAACAACAACAATAACAACAATAACAACAACAACAACAACAACAACAACAACAACGTGCATCATCATCCGTACTCGAAGCAACAGGCGCAGCAGCCATCGCCGTCGTCGCAGTCGAGCAACGGCGACCAAAAGGAAAACACGTAAGTTCCATACTCTCTCTTCGTTTATACGCATAATTTAGAACAGTTTTTTTTTTGCTTGTTACCGGCAGCTTCTTTTAGAGAAGCGTCTCGTCCTGAACTGAAACTTCGTCGGTTGCGATCAGAATTTTCGAGCGAAAAGACGAATTAATTGAACGAAGGAAACAAAGCGCGAGATCATATTTCTGTAGTTTTTTTTTTTTTTTTTTTTTTTTTACGAGAGAATTATATAACATACTGACTCGATCGCGAGAGACATCAAATGCTAGATTCTCGTTTGTAGTTTAGTTTTTGAAATACAATGAAGCTGTAATACAAGATGATGTATTCCCAGTTTTAATAATTCAACGGCGTTTGTTGAACACGCGATGCGAGTTGTAGATTTCTCGGACGAGGTTGCGCGAGCGTGGACCCGAACGAGCGAGGTGAATTATGCCAGCTTTGTTTCTTCAGCGCGATATAATTGCACGCGAAAGAGAAAGGGGAAAGAAAAGGGAGGGGGGAGGAAGAGGGAAACAGAAGGTCTGAGTAGTCGAGTAGCTCGTCCGATAAACAAGATAAGAAAATCAAAACTCACGGTGCCGTGCTAGTTGAATTACGGGCGGGCAATGTCGCGATAACAATGAAAATGCAATTTAATGCTCGTTACGGGCCACTTCCCGTCTACACTCGCTACTTTTTTTCCATCATCGTGTTATTTGCAAAAGCCGGGAGTAAGATACTTCGCTTAATGGAAAGGCTGTCCTCCGGGAATACACGATGCGAGTGGCTTCTTCTCCTCCTTGAGAAAAACTCAAGTGAATAATAGCGACTGTAACGCGGCACGGTGCGTTACCTACGCTGCACTTTGATTTTAATTCCTTAGAAAGTTAATTAAACGCTGGTTTCTTTTTTTTTTTACAAGCAGTGTCGATAAACTTCCTTTTCAACTGCCAAAACAAGTAGTCGAAATTTCGAAAACGACCAATTTATTATATATAATTTTTGTTATTAGATATTTTATCTAGACGTAACGACGGTATTTCTTAGGATTTAAACAATTTTTCGCAAGATGCATAGGTGTGAGCTTGTACACTCCATCGTCTTACAAAGTTTCTCTATTTTTTGGACTTTAATGTGATAATATATATTAATGCAAAGTTTTTAGTAATTTTATCGTGTAATTTTCTAATTATTTAGATATTTCTAATTATTTAGATATTTCATAGACGTAATGACGATATATTCTTAAAGATTTCAACAATTTCTCGCGAGATATATAAATGCAAGCTTGTATGTTCAAGTTTGTATATGTTACAAAGTTTCTCTATTTTTTGGACTTTAATGATGATGGGAATTTTGTGCTCCAATCTTATCGGTGGCTCTAGTGTTGATGCCTAAAAACGTTCTTAATGTGATAATATATATTAATGCAAAGTTTTTAGTAATTTTATCGTGCAATTTTCTAATTATTTAGATATTTCATAGACGTAATGACGATGTATTCTTAAAGATTTCAACAATTTCTCGCGAGATATATAAATGCAAGCTTGTATATTCAAGTTTATTATGTATATGTTATACGTTTTTTTTTTTTGGACTTTAATGTCTCTGGTGAGAATTTCACTTTAATCGCCGGTTAAGTCCCAGTGTTAATATTATACACGTCCCCGCGAAAAATTGCAACGTTGAGAAGTTCAAAGTTCAAAGTTCGAAGTTTTGCGCGAGAAAGTTCTTATTTGAGAGTCGCACGATCGTTTCTCGTTGCTCGAGGAAATATATCGGCGAGTGCAGAGAGTTAAGAAGGGCCTGTTTCTTTCTTTCGGTCGTCGAGAGATAAGGGAAGTGGGTGGGTGGCGTGCCTTTCTTCATTATTTCGTTACGTGGCTCGCGCGTGAACAACGCGGTTCGCGGAAAAAGGGAACGGGCACGGCTACCTAAAATAACTCGGCGACATTCCTGAATGCGAGGGAGGACGAGAGCAAACTCGCGAAATCTCTCTCTCTCTCTCTCTCTCTCTCTCTTCACCCTGTTCTCACCTTTGTACCACCGTCTCTTTCGTCTTCACTCCTCCCCCCTCCTACCCCTCTAAAATGCTTGTAAAATATGCACCCGGCTAACATAAAATGCGATATTCGAAGGACGGAATTCCTGGTCCAAGGAGCCGGAGAATTCTGAGGGAATTCAGTTGTTCGCGGGCAGAAGGATTCTCTCCTCCCCCCCTTCCTCCCTCCCCGTGAGTTCACGGTGAAATTAAGTCCCGACGCTTTCCCGTCCCATTCACCCTTCGATCACATTTTTCGAATAGTCGAAAGCGGCTATTTTCCACGCGACAATTTCTTTCTTTGCATCTGCCAGCCATTATTTCGCGCGAATTAGTGAAACGTGTATGTATTCTCGCGGCGAATGCATGAAAAATGACGAAACGTTGAAATTAATTAATTTCCCTTCCTGCCAATGGTCGGCTCGGGAAAGAAAAAGAAGAAAGGGAAAAGGAGAAAAAAAAAATAATAATTTGAAAACATTTCGCTGGTAATTTATATTCCTCGCCGTTGCGTGCACAGCAGCGTTGATTTACAAGCTTTCCTTTTTTTTTTTTTTTCGACAAACAAGTCGGAAACGAAGCCTCGACAAAAATCACGACAACCGCTCCGGCGATGAATAGCGATCCGCCCGAACCGCCCTGCTCGTCGATAAATCTCTCTCGCGTTATACCCTGCCTAAACGAATACGATATTTCTCCATTCTTTGACGTGGTTAACGCCCGATGATCCAGAAATCCTGTAGCTTTCGTTACGTGTTTCACGCGTGTCGTGTTCGCGTCCGACCGATCGAATTTGAATATTCAACTAGGGCGAGAAACGACCAAGGGTTAAACCCTCAAGCTGTTTAATTATTTCTAGGCGATGACTCGTGCACATTCGACGAAAACACAGTAAACGCACAACAAACGTTTCTGACAAATCTTTTTTTCCCGTTTCTTTGAGAAATTTATTAATTTCATTGGTACTTCACGATATTTTTGAAAATCATACCATCAAAGAAAGAAACTTGTTAAAAATGTAAAAATAAATAGAAAGTCAAATATCTACAAGATTAGAAAACCATCAGGGACAAAGTCAATTTGTTTCTAGGAGAGAAGGATGATGTTTAAAACAAATAACTACACATAATGCCATCTCCATTCTTTTCGAATCCAATTTCTTGAAACCGTACGAACGTCTTGTAGGATTAGTTTTCCAATCTGTCCTAATGTCTCAAATGAAATTCTCTTTGTTTGTTTCGTTGCCTTGAAATATTCCAAAATGTGCTAAAATTACAATATATATATAATTTTAGCACATTTTTAGTAATTTTATATTTTATATTTAATTTAAAATTATATTTTATATTTTATATATGTAATTTTAAAATTTATATTTAATTTAATTTAAAATTATATATATATTTTATATTTAATTTAAAATTATTATTATATATATTTTTATATTTAATTTAAAATTACATATATATATATAATAAAATAAATAATATAAACATGTAATGTAATAACATTATATATATATATATATATATATATATATATATATATATAATTTTAGCACATTTTTAGTAATTTTAATTTCAATAATTTTATATTTTATATATGTATTTTAAAATTTATATTTAATTTAATTTAATTTTAAAATTTATATTTAATTTAATTTAAAATTACATATATATATATATAATAAAATAAATAATATATACATGTAATGTAATAACATAATATATATATAAAATTCTTTTGCCTAAATTTTACAACAAATAGCAGGAGCGAATTTCTTTTCTACGTGACGATTACACTGGACGTTAAACAAGGAAATTCTAGTACAAATGCTTGAATAACGGGTTGAAAAGAGAGAGAAGACGTCGTATCGAGCGTGAATCTGGCTCAATGGCCGATAGTCTAGTGGGGGCAGATGGGAGCTCTCCGGTCTGGCTCATGGAATAATAAGATACTGCCGCAACGAGTAGTTAATTACGGGAAACGTTAGGCAGCGTTGGTGGTCTGCGGCGAGTTGCTTGGATCGGGCACCGCGTAAGTTCTTGGCAAAGAGGCGTTTAACGCGTGTAGGAGGGTGGGAGAGGGGGGAGCCCGATAGATGCAAGGGTTAAGTGACATGTACGGCTCGGGGGAGGAATTTCGCACGGCGAAAGGGTCACCGAAAGGCCCTGAAGGTTCTCTTATCTCGATTCGAATGTTTCACTCGCGTCGGGTACGAAGCTACGAAACTGAAGCCGAAATTAATTTCCACTTGTCGGCCAAGTGCAAGTAGTCTCTATCTTTCCATCGTGGCTTCGTCGCCCTACCCCCCCCCCCCCTTCACTCTGTTAATTACGTAAATTTTTTT
>NIPQ01091147.1:1486-41863 GCA_002806875.1 Lepidotrigona ventralis hoosana | reverse complement strand
ATTAAAAAAAAAAAAAAAAAAAACTCCGAGCAACGAGGAGTAATCGAAACTCTGCTGCGCAAATACTCGCGCCGATGGATTCCGTTTTATCAATTTCGCCGATTTAACGACTTGATTAAACTTCAAAAGATCCCGTTTTGTCCCGTGGAAAAAGCGCGCCGCGGCGGCAACGTTTTTAACTGGAAACGTTAAAAACTAACGACGACGATTAAAGCGTGAAATTTCCGTCAGAGGCGTTGAAGTAAGAAAAGAGTGTTCCCAGAGAGGGGAAACTTTGCAAGCGAGGGCTTCTCAATCCACGAGAAATCACCATGTGTTTGAAAGTTAAAACGATGAAATTATTAAATATCAAATTCTAACAATCTAAATGTTAACATACATACTGGTAGCATTCACGTTTGCGGATTACAAGCTGGCAAATGTTTCATCGAAACAGATTACTCTTTGTTAAAGTGATTAATGCCACGAAACACGTACAATCGAATAACAGTACAATATCTGTTTCAATAGTTTGCTACGTACATAACATATCCTATTCGTAATAAGTTACCGAATCATTAATCCTCGGCCGAAATCACTCGTATCGAAATGATTCTGGCGATGATTCTTACGCGCGCGACACGAATTTTTCAGAGCCTCTCGAATTTTTTCCTTCGAAATCGAGGAATCGCTTTTGACGGCGGGCAAGCACGTCGAGATATTTCATAATTCGAGTTCCGAAATATCAGGCCAAATTACCTCGCGCGGATGAATTTCGAATATTTCGGTAAATTGTTTCGTAATTGGCGCGCGTGTAATTAGTTCCTGTTTCGCGTTTCGAAATAAATGCGAAAGCGAAGGTAGCTTCGTAGCAAAACATTAGAAAACACGTTAATTGTTCTAATCAAGTTAGAAAGGAAGCAATTAAATATACATTGTGGAACAATGAATTTAATTACCTTTGACGCGTGTATATATATATGTAGTTAAGAGAAGACAGATCCCCGTAAAATCAAGTTACATGTTCCTGTTTTCTTTTTTCTTTTTGTCTTTTTCTTTTCTGTCACGTCGATTCTAGAACGTTCCAACGATCGTTTTTATTAGGTTTGTCGAGCGCAATATATACTTTCCGTGTTCCCCGGCGGCAAAGCAGCTGAAAATTAGCTTGAACTATGAGATTACGTTTGGTAACTTCGTTCCCTGTCTTTCTCAGCATGCGTCGCCGCTACGCGCATAATTTTTGTCATTCCGCGGCAATTATTATCCCTTGAAACGATTTCGCCCGCGTTTTAACGAGTTCATCTTAGTTTATTCATTGCTTTCGAAACAAAAATTTCAAACAGTTCTCTTTTTTTTTTACGGCTGTTAATATTTCATTTGTATTGCACACGTACGTACACACGTATATACGTGAAAGCAGAAACATTAAAAAAAGAATAATCAGTTTTTAACTCGAAAATAAAATCAATATGTGTGTGTGTCTGACGACCAAAATCGTCGGCAAGATCTCATCAATTATCCGAAATCGTATCAATTACTGTCACAATAGTGAGGCGATAAGATCACGAGATCGTGGTCCGTACAATCTGCGAGGTCTCGCACCTTGCTTGGTTAATCCACTACCGTCTCTCCTGCCGATTGGTTAACCTACTGTCGTCTCTTTGATTTCAAAAGGGAGCAAACGAAGCCTAGCTTGGATATGAGGAAGTCTCCCGAGGGAGACTGCGTGGTATTGTACCGCACTCTCTCTCTCTCTCTCTCTCTCTCTCTCTCTCTCTCTCTCTCTGTATCCTCTTTCCGTCTCTATCCTGCGCGCGGGCGCTTTCTCTCTATAGATCAAGATGAGAGGAGTCGGCCGGCTGGAAAATCGCTTTAAACCTCCCCAACTAATATTAACTTTCTCTCCTTTCGTTTCGCGAAATTCCCCAACTCTTTTTTTTCCCGCCGGTTGCTCCCTCGCATACCGGACCGGACTATCGGACGAAGGGCAAAGACGAGCAGGTCCGGGCCTTTTACGGGATCAGCCGATCAATTTCTTCCTCGCTCCAACTGCTTTCTTCTTCATTAGATTTTCCTAGATTTTCTTTAGGTCAGAGGCGGCGAACTTCTTCCTCGCCGCGGGCCACACGAACTGCCAGTTTTTTCTCCGTAAAAAAATTGGCTGTTTCATGCAAACTAGTTTCCCTATCCTTTTTTTTGTAACTTTTAGCAGCTATAGTGAAGGAACAATTTACATATATGTGTAATGTAGAAATAGAATGTAAATGATATTTAAAAATAGTGATAAAACAACAGATAATATAGTGATATAATAATATATCTATAGTATATTTAAAACAATTAGGACACAGATTAACAATTCAAATAAAATCTGTTTTAACACACAATCATATTCTCTTTTCATGCGTTTCTACGATCGGCAAATATTATGGGCCATCTAGTGTAATTAAATGTAATTGAAAATATAATAACTACAGATTATACAATCTATGATACTACACTAACGCGAATGCAGTGGCTGTGGCACTCTCTCAACTGGCAGTGGAGAGCTCGATGCAGTGGAGGGGATAGCGATCGAGAAAGTGGGGGGGAGCCGCCAGTTAGCCACTTGTGGTCTAAAAGATATTCGAACGAAGGTTGCAAGAGTGCTTCCTGATTAGATAATTTTCTCCTATTTTGTTCCTACGCGATAGTTATCTTGTCTTTCTCTTATCTCCCTTCTTCGAGTGACGAGAAACACTCATGGATATATACGAGTATCTTTCAATTGAGATGCAACATTTCATGGACAAGATTGCTTAAAAAGTTGATGAAGATTCAATCATCGGCTATGGCTGGCCACTTCTGATCGCCAATCTAGGCCAAGCAACGTTGTATCGAGATGTTCGCAAGAATACGAAACGACCGTTAAAAGTACACGTAGAGAATGACTGAGTTGTTGCCGGATAATGGACGCAAGTACGAAACAGAATTATCAATGCGATGCCGTTCCAACTTTCGTCCCGTTAATTATCGTGCACTTAACGTCGCGGCACACGCTGCGCCAGCCACCGTGACCAAGAACTTTTCCCTCTGGAAAGCCACGACGAGAGCGAGCGACGATGACTTTTAAAGTTCGCAGATTTATAGCCGGGGCCTGGTAACCGTCTCGGGCAAGAAGGGCTTGGAAGGAACGAGAAGGAAGGCTCGCGACGTACTACCGCGTCTCTGTTTCGAGCGAGTAAGTTTATCCGAGCTGACAAAACCCTCTGGATCCTTGGCTTCTTCCGCTCGCGCAAGTCGAGGTCTAGGCGTGTCGCGAGTGACTGTTCAAACAGGCCAACAATCGGCCTGCGATGAGCAGAGATTCGCCGTCCGATGAAGCTTCTCTAAAGAGAGTGCACGAGACTCTTGAAATTTAAACAGATGGAAAAACTCGTCGCTAGCGGCGAGATTTCGCTCTCTCGACTGCGAGGCGATTGGAACGGATGGAACGCCGTAACAGGCGGAAAATTATGGAGGAACGTGCACAGACGGCCGGCAAGATAATCCGTTTGGATGAGATCCGGGGAGAGACGTCACGCACCGTCCCACGAGGACGATTTCAAACGCGTGTAATTCGAACGACCGTCGTCGTGCCGGCGAAAATGGCGCGCAAGTTTCAAAAGCGTCCTCTTGCCGTTCAACTAAGGCTAATTAAACACAGCACAACCTTTTGCCGCCAACTCGGTTACGTTTCCCGCGTCGGCTCGATCGGTTCTTCGTTATCCAGTTGTTTGCAGAGTTTTCTAAACTCTAAAAATTTCTACACACACTTTCGTGGTAGGAACGTAGTGCTACGTCGTTTGAAAATTGCCGCCACTCCTAGCCAATTGTTAAACTCGTTAAATTTCATGTTTTCATTTACTTCTGTATTTTATATTTCAGGTTATTGTTGTGTGAAATAAATATGTGAAGATGTTACTGCCAAGTCAATGTAAATTTCATGCACTTGTTTGCAATTCGTCATGTTCATTTTATTAAGAAAAAAATATATATATTTTACAAACATTTGTAATGTTTAACTTTTTAAAACTTTGAACGACGAATCACTGCAAGCATCATACTGAGATCTGATATTACAGATAGCAGAATCTTGTCGTACTTTTGAAAAATTTCAACATTTTTTTTTTCAAATGAATTGCCGAGTGATCTTCGTGCACGAAGAACGAGATGTATTATTTCTTCCGTTTTTTCCCCCCTATTTTTTCTCTTTTTTTTCTTCTTCTTCTTCTAGTTTTGTAAATATCGCTACACTCGAATCGAAAGCGGATCTTTTTTTTTCTCCCTCGTAACGAGATTAGCACGCGGGCGCCTATTAAAACGAATATCGGCGCATGCTGATTTCGAGTGCGCTTCGCCGGATGAAAATGTTTGTTAATCCAGCGTATTCCATAAGTATCGCGCTCTCGAGAGGGGACACTTCGCATTCCCCCGCGTGTAATACCGATAATATCATTAAACGAAAGAACCGTGAAATGGGTGATTATGGTCTCGGGAGATTATCGTTTTCCCGACCATATTTCAAAAATGCTTTTGATCGATAATTGAAACGCAGCGTGCATGTGGTAGTGGCTGGTATATTAAAATTCCCAAATTAATTATGTTTGCCCCGATGAGTATTCACGGTTTCATATTATAAAAAAAAAAAAGATGATTTCGAATCGCTCGAAGTATTTATCGTTGACGGGATATTGTTGTTATCGTTGTTGACTTAAAAAGAAAAAAAAAATCGTTCGTTTCTCTGTGTTACAGCATAATGAACAACAACAGCGTGGAGCAGCCAGATCCCGACAACATAAAAATGTTCGTGGGTCAAGTGCCCCACGACATGGACGAGAACGATCTGAGGAAGTTGTTCGAGGAGTACGGTCGGGTGCACCAGATAAATATCTTGCGGGACAAGATCACCGGAAGTCATAGAGGTAAGTGTTCGATCGACACAGCCAACGACCGACCTTTCTGTATTCTGTCGCTCCGCCATGTCCTCGTTGGCGATCGTTAAGGAATGTCGACACGACTCGAGAAAAATCTCGAAAGTTAAATTCACACAATCACTCGTAACACGTCCGAGAAATAAATGGAATTTTTATAAAGAGAGCAGACAGGCAAAGTTCCTACGTTGTTTAATTTGTTATATTATAACATACCCGCTTCATATTTATTGTTTGCATTCGACTCGCAAGAGTCGAAACATCCCACGATCCGCGCTGCAAATATGTTAAAAAGGAATAACAACGTGCGACTGGGTTTTCGATCGGGTCGGAAACGTTGGCCGAAAGCCGCGTTAATTTGATTATTTGACTTTTTTTTTTTTCGTCTCCCCTCCCCTCGAACCGGTGTGTATAATCCAGTGTATCGCAATATTCGATAACGANACACACACACACACACACACACACACACGCACACATATCACGATAACGATATTTTCTTGAACATGAGCGTCCGCTTCCCTCGTAAAATTACCAAGAATGGAGGGCGAGAGAGAGAGAGAAAGAGAGAGAAGAAAAAAGAGAGGAGAAAAATGCAAAAAAATTCCTGAACGAATTTGTAACTGTCTGCGAGGTAACACGAGCTACCTACCACTCGACAAACCTGGGAATAAATCAGAGTTGCCCTGACCGCCACCCTTCACGTTCCGGTTTACGCTGGCTTTCACCCTAACACCCTCCGACTGCTCGCACGACAGTTTACCACGATTCGTCAATGCTCAAAGCACAGCTCGGCTACCATTCGTCAATGTAATTCCCGCTCGGTAGTCAATAAACCATAGGCGTCGCGGATTTTATTCAAACGCTGCTACAATGCTTTGATTACATTTATGGACGACGCCTATTGAAATTTACGGCCGCGCGCACGTCCAATGAGGAACCCTCGTTCCGATGAAAACGCCGTGCTTGTTGATCCATCGGCCAAGGGGTGCTGCTCGCTGCATCCGCGTGATATTCATTACGCAAAGGGTGAAGGGGGAGAAGGCAATCGAAACAATTTTTTTTTTTTTTTCAACTTCGTTTCGACGTGAGACACGTCGGTGTTTTTTTTGTATTCAAAAGGTTTCCATTTCGTGAAATGAGAAAGGAGAAAAGGGAAAAGAGTTCAGATAATGATATTTGATTATCTTTCAGAGATAATTAAAGACCGATTAAACGTGTTGCATTCGTGTCGATATCAATGGGCGATCAGGATCGTAGCCGTACATGGTCGTCGAAGAAAAGAAGAGGTGGCAATGCCGGTCGATATATAGCACACACACACACACTGGTGGAAGGAGGTGAAGGGGGTTGGTGTTGGCACTTCAACGAATGGGGTCATTTGTAGACACGAGTATTACAGGTTGGCCATCGAGCAACCAGAGACGCGGCGGAGGAGGGGGGAGGGGTGGTGGAGGTGGCTTGCGCGATGTGATTTAAAGGTCTATCGAGCGATGATGCCTCAAGATTAGTTACCCGCCGGAACATAATTTCCCGGGGCCCCCGCCGAGTCCACCCGAGTCGTAATTTTAGCGAAACTCGCCGGTCTGACGTATCAGGAATATCTAACACTGTGTTTTGCCCCCTTGGCCAATGGGAGAAGCTTGGGTTGAAAAATGTCCTTCTTGCGTCTTGTGTCCCCCCTCGAGTGTTTTCAGCCCGAATGGAGCTAAACCGCTCCCGCCGATCGAGTTGATCGATCGATCGAGAAATTGCACTTCACCCTCGATTTCATTTTTCCCAAGCGATGGATCGATCCCATTAAAAAAACGGAATGCTGCCCCGTCGGTAAGACTGTTGCCGACTAGTATCGAGTTACTAATTTCCTCGGTTTCACAGGGAATTCTGTTACTCTTCTCGATCGTTAGCGGCGGCCCGACCGAAGAAGCGCGAAACGAAAATTACACGGGGCAGGGGGAACGAAATTTCAGTTTCGAACGATGCGGGCGATCGTGTTACGCATTTTTCAATTACGCGCCGCCGCCGCCGCCGCTGCGTCGAACACTGTTTCGAATGAGGTATCGAATACCTCGTTACAAATCAACCCTCTCCCGGCGGCAGCCCTCGCGAAACTTTCAGACTTCGGGCTTCCTTCCTTCCCGCCTGAATTTAATATCCCGCGCGAACGAATCTCACGTAAAATGCATTCTGACGATACGTAACGTCGACGTCATTGACGAAGATTGTACCACGATAATTTACCGTTCTTCCCTCGTAAATTGATTCTAGTAGAGATGTACGTTTCGCGTTATACGAATCCAAGGCATCACAAAGAACCTCTCACTATTATACGCATACAAGTACAGTCAGAAGATATTTTTTGAAGTAGCAAAGCTGCCATTAAAAGACACTTTAGATATATAAATAGTTTAATTAAAGAAATATATATAAGATATATTTAAGAAATATATATAATTAAAGAAATATATAACACAGGATAGTTATTGCTAGATAAAAAAAGATCGTCAATTTATGTAACAATGAAATTATAACAAGAAAATTTTAAAGTTACCAGTTATATGTGTACTAAGAAACAAACGATTGAAGCTCAGTTTAAATTTAATATATATCTACAAGAATCGATAGATATTACATGATTTTTCTTTTTCTTCCTTTTTTCAGTTGTTTGTAAGTATTTGTAAGTTTCTTGCAAAGAAGCTACAACTAAATAAATAACTTCTTTTTTAATATAACGAAAAAAATATTTTCTGCTTTCTGTCTCATTAGGTAATTATTTTCAGATAATTATTTCAAGATAGGTGACTATAGTCAGTCACCCAACGATTGATGCTCGTTATGTACGATCGGTGACTATAGTCAGCCAACGATTGATGCTCATTATGTACGATCGGTGACTATAGTCAGTCATCCAACGATTGTTGTTCATTATGTACGATCGGTGACTATAATCAGTCACCCAACGATTGATGCTTGTTATGTACGATCGTTTTGAAACTTTTCATACGAAATTACATTATTAAATTAAATTTTCTGATTGTGTTATGTGATAATTTTTTCACCTTTTCCTTTGTACGGTCGATATTGCAGATCTTCCGCAAGTG
This sequence comes from Lepidotrigona ventralis hoosana, assembly GCA_002806875.1. NCBI lineage: Eukaryota > Metazoa > Arthropoda > Insecta > Hymenoptera > Apidae > Lepidotrigona > Lepidotrigona ventralis. Next base: position 33,831 of record NIPQ01091147.1, on the reverse strand, counting down.
CACACTTTCGGCAGAGCGACTCGTTCAGTGGGAGTAGCGCGCCGAAAAATCGAAAGGGTTAAACAACCCCTGCTTGTCGCGCAAGAATTGATGTTGAAAACTGTGCTTCGAGCTTTTTCAGCAATTTTTTTCTTACTTGAGAATTTTGAAGATCCAACTGCCAACTTGTCCCAAAAATCCACTTGTCCCAAGGACGTTTGTTCGTTGCTTTCGAGATCTCAAAAATTGTAACAAGGTTTTCAAACGCCATAGACTTCTTAAATAGCAGAAACTGGTAACCTGGCGAGTTCCTCCATTCTGGAATTCGAAAGTTGTCGAAACGAGCCGTAGACTTCGCGAGTCTACCGGCCATGAAGTTTGTCAAGCTGCGTGCAACGGAAACGGCCGACTCCGACTATCTATATGCAGCTACTTTATTTCGTAAACTAAAGGCTTCCGGGTAAATCCACTCCCCTGAATTTTCAAGCCGAAGGGATGAGGTAACCAAGTCGCTGGTAACGAAGAGAGGGAGAGGAGGGGGGGAGGGGAGAGGCGGTAGTAATACAATGGTGTATCGAACTTTTGGCAACTATCGACCAATCCGTTTCTGGCTTGGTTGGTGTCCAGCTGTGACGATGAACGAAAAGCTCTGATGAGCTCCGTCGTCGTTGTTATCGGCGATAATAATACTCGCCATTAACTCAACATCGCCACTGATTTCTCGCATAAAATCTCCGTCAAAGGTGAAACAGAAATGGAAGAACTTTTTTCTGAAACTTTTATTTCTACTTTTGTTCACTACGAAAGATCGTTCGAATCTCTGTTGAAAACGCGCTTGGTTTACATTTATTAAATAAGCCGTTTACTTTGAAAATGGCCCAAATCCATTCATCTTTAAATCAAGATATTTAATGGCTTGCGTTTTAATAAATTTAAAAATGTCGGTACTGATAACGTGATAGTAGAATGTTTTTGTGTTTCTAACACATTGGATGTATAATTCACCAAGTCAATTAGTATGATGAACATTGTTTAAAAAAATAACACGTTTTCGATGGCTACAAATGGACTTAAATTAATGAAATAACTTTATTAATTTTTAAAAATCCTTAAAATGGAATAAAAATATATGTACAATTTTTGTGTTATAATTAATCAGTTTACCATTGTTTCATTAGTACTTTTTAACCTTCTAGAAACCGCATTCTCTACAGGTTTAGTAATTTATATTAAAGAGCAGTGTAAAAATTAAGCAATCCAATTAATAATTAAAAATCTTATCTCGTAAAATTTCACTGCATAACATATACTTCATATCAGTTTGAAACTCTTCAAATGATCTATCAACCAGCAAATTTTCTGTGTGCAAAGTCTTGGCGATTTCTTTAAAAATTAAAAGACAACGTAAATATTAAAGCAGCCAGTCTGACAATTTTTTTTTTCTTTTTGGAAAATCTGACTCGGGCCACACTTTCAAAATGAACGGCTCGATTAATGGCCATTTTGNCCATTTTTTCCATTTTTTTTTTTTTTTTTTTTGGTAACTCTGGTTGTCACGATCAGACGTACGAATGTTTAAAGATACTATGCGTTACTTATGAAATATTAATACGGGTATATTTAAAATTTTAACCATCGCGCGAGGCGTCTGGGAGGGAAATCGTGATTTACATTTTGCTTCATTATGTGCATTTTTCGTTGCAGGATGTTGCTTCGTAACGTTTTACACGAGGAAGGCTGCCCTGGACGCCCAGAATGCTCTGCACAACGTAAAAACCTTCAGCGGGGTAAGTCAAACAATTTCTTCTTAAGCGTGAATAAATTTCCCCCGTTTCCGTTTGCGAATTTTTCTAAATATATTCCGGACGGGTAGAGTGAGACCCGTCGTCCTTCGAAATACGAATATCGTGATGCTCTCTGAATAAAATGGCGAGACTTGTCGGTCTTGTATTTAGCAAACAATGGACGGAGGGGGGATGGGGGGGGGGAAGGGAAACGGTGAATAATCAGAGGCGGAATTTCTGGTAATCTGAGTTCCGATATCGTTGAAATGCGCGAAAATATTGGCGTATGTCGAGTTCGCATCAATCAACAGCGTACATTTCGTACTCGGGCGAATAATGAACGCTTACCTAGATAATTATCCGAGTGCCGGTGATTCGCATAATCGAGATATTGACCGAATAATGAATATTAATAGGTCTGATCGTTCAAATAAATTACTCAAATCTGTATAACCAGCCGATCAATCCTTTTGACTAATCGTCAATCGCTGGAAGTGAAATATCTAGCTGGGGGATTGAATGGTCCTCCCCCTCTGCCCCCTGCCATCACTCCCCCCCCCCTCACCAGTTATGTCTGTATTGATCAGTTCGTTTGCAGCGGCGTTGCAATTTGTTGCCGGTTGCGCGGGATAAAATTAATTTTCGAAACTGACGTGCAGCGTATTAATTTTTCCGGCGAAAACTTTATCCTGATGCTTTATCGACGTAATGCCTGAAGGGAGAAGAGCGTGGCGTAACAATGGCCCCGCCGCTTTTACGACTGGCACAATTCGAGAGTACGAAGCACGAAAGTACAACAAAACGACATTGTGACGCGCGACACGTGTCACTTTCGAAAATACCATTTCTAAATTCTTCCACCGGCGTTCCAATTTATTATTTCCGAATTAGTTCGCAAAGGATCCTGAGTGAAAAGCGTTCCGATTAATCCGCAATCGTTCGTTTCGTAATGGAGGGAGGATGGCTTCAAATCATAATAACAGAGAGAGAGAGAGAGAGAGAGAAGAGGAAAAGAACATTCGTGAAAATATTTTTCGTGGCAGTTTGCACACGATTGTAGCGACGCGACACCAACGATGGTATCGTTGAAAGTGCAGCCGGTACGATAATTACGGTTTCCCCGTGAACTTTCGATGCAATTACGAGACGTCATTACGAGCATTTAACCCACCGATCTCCCCCCCCTTCCTCCCCTCACGTCTCGACTCCACACTCGCGTAGCTACGCGCGCATTTATGCTTGAATTTACGAGAATAATTATCATCGATCGCGAGAACACGGGGGCCGGACGCCGGCTCCTCTGGATCTCGGCCGAGACCGTGCCTTATCGAGGAGCTGAACAAAGAACGAATGAATTTTCGGAGGTGAATTCGATAATTAAACACTCGGTCTGCGGCTGAGAGAGACTTTAAGCAAACATTCGGCCGCCGCGTGGATGCGTTTAGACAGTTGGGCAGTTTAAACGAAGAGGAATTTGGAAATGAATTATTGATCCCTGGCTCAAACTCGAAGCGAATATCTTCCGAAATCTTGCGAATTTAAGTAGAACTTATATATTACACTTTATACGTATAATATATCTTGGTAATTTTTTTTTCTTTTTTTTGGTCTGATAAATCGTATAGATCAATCACGTACGTGCAATGGTACCAAAACAGATTTTGCAAATTTGATGGATCTTTCTCTCCCGTTCTACAATCAAATTTTACAACTTTCCCAAAAACCGATTCACTCGCGCGGTCCTCGACGAGGGGTGAGAAATTGGAAACGCGTGTTGATCCGTCGAGGAGAGGGATCTGTCGAGTGGCCGGCGAGGCACGAAGTTTTCTTGATCGTCGCATGGCGGCGACACTGTCCCGGCCTCGCTTCATATTTATCGCGTCTCGTCACAAATTACACCCCGCAGGATTTCACCGTGCCATATCGTACGAATTACTCGGCCGGCATATTGGAGACGAACGACACGTGCGGTTTCCCTCTCCCGGTTCTCCAACCCCGATCCTGCATCTGCAACTTGGTCGAATTAGGCTTCGTAAATTGAATACGCCACGCAATCGACTGCCTGGCCCCAGCAACGATATATCACCGCGGTACCACGATTTGTGCGGGGTGGAGGAGGGGAGAGGTTACGCTAGTTATAGACGATCCACCATGCCATTGTACCTTTGCGTTTAAGTAATTGTTTAGGCACTATGATTCGGCTAATTGCCTTGGCACCGTGGTTTCGCGTCAGCGTACATGGCATAAGGGAGAGATTGTAATCGCCGGCGACAGTAATGGGCATTAATGTAATTTCATGTACACACACGCACGTGTGGTCGTTGTCGATGACGAAGAAACGTGGGACGATGCATTCACTATTGTAACAATATTGCAAAATAATTCGAATTCTCCATTCCCGGAATACGAGGGTCATTTCTCACGGCAGACATGTATTTCGATTTGCTCGATGCAACAATATTGTAAAATAGTAGAATTTTATTTTTCTCGTAGATAATATTATTAATAGATTTTAATCTCTGTCAATTACATCGGTTACGTCGATATTTCAATTGCCACGAAGAAACTTGCGACGATGCAATTTACTATTGCAACAATATTGTAAAATAATTCGAATTCTCCATTCCCGGAATATGACGGTCATTTCTCACGGAAGACATATATATATATTTCGATTTGCCTCGATTGTATTAATATTCTCGAATTTTATTTTTTTCGTAGATAGTATTATTAATAGATTTTAATCTCTTCAATTGCCACGAAGAAACTTGGGACGATGCATTTATTATTGTAAAATGATCTCTCCTTGACTTTTGTCCACCTCGGGATAAAAATCGTGCCACTCTTGAATATGAGAGCCATTTCTCGTATATATATTTTAATTCATGTCGATTAATATTAATATTTCAGTTGATCGATGTTCAGCTGAGACGAGGACGCATTTGTCGTTGCAACAATATTACAAAATGAATCGATAAAACCGTTTTTTCTTTTTTTCTTTTTTTTTTTATTAACTCCGTTCGTATCGATTATGTCACTCTTGAACATCAGAGCCGGCCATTTCCCGTAGACACTTATATTTTAGTTTACAGCCGATTATATCGGTTACATTAATATTTCAGTTGGATCGTTTCAGTTAGGTTGTAATTAATCGGAACAATAACTATATATAGTAAATTAGATTGCGTTTAATTAGCCGTCGGTGAGCAACATTGTACTTAATAAATGTGGGGGAGGGAACTCTATCAACAAGTCATTAATATATTGCTAATCTACGGTAATTGTAGTTACATTAATGATCGTACGTTAATTGGATATTAAACAATAAATCACTGATTGAATAGAATCTCTTGAATAATCCGTCGAATGGGCAAGCAAGCCGTTTTAAAAATAACAGCGACGAGAGAAGTCGAAAGCGATTAATTTGCAACAGTTAGAAACGCGGGTGAAGGAAGCAGGATTCACGAGGGTGGAAAATCTGCGACGAAATTTCCACGTAAGATGGATACACGTGGATATAATCTCGAGAACTCGATGCGAAGTTCCCTCCACGAAGATCATATAAATTGCAATCTCGATATAAAGCCATCAAAGGCAACGAGCAGGTTGACGCCGCCAGTTGACAATAATTTCAAGGAGAATTCTCGCATCACGGGCACAATTGAGCGTATAAGAGTCTAATGTCGCTGAAATTGCGCGCGTTAAATGTAAATAATAAAGGGCCCGTGTACCCGTGTATCTCGCAGTATATACGAACGCGTAATAAGAAATTCTCGCGGTAATTGACTGGCAAACGCCTGAAAAGAGAAACTTCTTTTGACTTATTACGTCGTCTGGAGGTTACTCAACAGCCTCGTAATACGACGCGAGCGAAGAAATTCATTTTCCCTTCAACGAACCTGATTATTCGAGTAGAAAGACGAGGGAGAGACGAGTGAAAATATATCGGTACGTAATACCTGATAGCTTGAAAAAAAAAAAGTCCTACGCTACGAAATTGCAATTGCCGCGAGACGAAAACGTCTCACCACGTTGGATAATTACTTCGTCACGAGCCGCAACTAGATAACGATTCTCACTCTCCGAATCATTTTCTCGATTAATCATTAATCGCTACCTTCCACGATTCGAACAAGCGAACAAGCCACCAGTGAAACAGCCATTGACGAAATCAAAGTTTTATTGAACTGACCGCGGCAGATGCGAGATCTTTGAAAACTCGTCCCGATGCTTCAACGTAAAGCTTGAGTAAAAAGATGCGCGAACGGAGTATTTAAGCGGATCAAACAGACGAGAAGGATCCTCGTTCTAGACCAATTAAATGGCAGAGTCATGAACGAGAGAGAAAGAGAGGATCGGGTGCCGTGAAAAAAAGGCAGCCGAAATCCTTGCCGCAGCGAGAGAGAGAGAGAGAGAGAGAGAGAGAGAGACGAGTGACTGTACGAGGTTAATTAAGGGAGTTAAACAGTCGGAAGTCGAGGTCCTGCTCTCATCAGTTTGTACCGCGGGCTGGTGAAGAGCGAGGGGTGGAATCCGATCGGGCGAGTGAAGAGAGAGAGAGAAGAGAGAGTGGGGCGTGGAAGGGAAGAACGGAGGAAAAGAATTCTTCCGGAACGGCACACGGAGCAGCCAGAGGTTGGCTGGCGAGTGGAAACCAAACCGCAGAGTAACGAAGAAAGCGAAGGGTTAAAAGGGAGGAAGAAACCGAGAGAGAGAGAGAGAGAGAGGGTCAAGTATAAGGGGAGAGAGTTAAAACACTCCGGAGAAGGAGAACGCGTACGGGGGGGAACGAAAGAAAGGAAAGAGTAAATTGCAGAACGACGTTTTCGCGATGAAAAGGGTTGACTGAGTAGAAGTGGGCGGCTGAAAGGAGCAGGCCTCGAAACTCCCCCCCCCTCCTCGAACGAGTGGGAAGGAGACGGCAGGCTAGAAGAGAATGGAACAGTATACAACCCGATGCGTAGAGGAAGAAGACAGAATGTGGAGGAAGGGCTGAAAGAAGGAGGAAAGAAGGAGCGAGAGAGTGAGAAAAATAGAGAGGGATTCAAGAGGGCCTGTACAGTAAGGGTGGAATAAGAAGCGAGCGAGAGGGGGCGGCTTGTGCATTTGAAGGAGTTTAGCTTTTCTCGTATCAGATTTCGTTTCCACGAGTGGCGTCGAGTCGAGAGGTCTGTGTTGGCTCCGGAGAAATGAGTCGAGTGCTCCAAAGGGGGGAGGCAAACCCTCGTTACTTCCCTCCCCTCCTCGTTCTTCCGTTCCTCTCGACCTCCGTGACTCCACAGGAACCCACTCACCCCCTCACGTACCGCGCGATCCCATCGTCCCCCCCCCTCCGGAACTCCGTTAGATGTGCTCCGGAGTAGATTTATTTCACGGAGAAAGCGACTAGGAGGCTTTGATTCCAGCCAGCGAGTTCGTTTCGAGTTTCGACACGCGGCTAAGTGCAAAGAAGCGCGTTAATAAAAGTGCTTATATACTACCTAGCCCCCTTCCCCCCCACCTCCTCCTCCACCTCACTGGTTGGCTTGTCGATACGTTCAACCAGACCGTGGTAAACGAATCAATGGCAAAACGCTCCAGATTGTATCGTGTGTTCTTTGATTGTACGAGGGCGGTTTTCGAGGAGGAGGGGAGCGACTTTCGAGGTTTTTCTTTGGCGAGGGAATCGAGCTTTGGCACGCAGAGCGAGGAAAAGAACAGGTTAAGGGAAAGAAAAGTAATGGCGCAGCGGATATTCTCCGAATACCAGAATCCGTATCCGGCGAAATCATTTTGCTATTTCTTGATAAAAAGGAAAAACGAAATGGAAGGAATTTATTCGTTTGGATCGATCTTTCCTTCGAACGTGTTCGGAAGGATCTAAACATCGATCGACGATATCCGTTGTTACGTTGCAAGGGTGTAATTAAGAATTATAATTATTATACTTCNGTAATGGCGCAGCGGATATTCTCCGAATACCAGAATCCGTATCCGGCGAAATCATTTTGCTATTTCTTGATAAAAAGGAAAAACGAAATGGAAGGAATTTATTCGTTTGGATCGATCTTTCCTTCGAACTGTTCGGAAGGATCTAAACATCGATCGACGATATCCGTTGTTACGTTGCAAGGGTGTAATTAAGAATTATAATTATTATACTTGACGGTTCCATTTATTTGGGCAAGAGAAGACTCTCCCAATGCGGAACACATAGATATAAAAATATTACAATAATAACTTGTTGCTTAAACTGTTATATAGCTGTGCTTATTTATCTTTTCCCATTGGAAATCACCGGGACTTGGAAAGGAGAGAAACAAATAGCAGAGTCGAGTATTTGAAGCTCGACAGAGGGGGGGGGGTTCGCGCCCCCCCGAAGAAATGAATTTGGCACGCGGCCACGAAATCGCTGGAAAAATCGTGGCCCACGTTTGTAAACGTGGCGTAACATTATTAAAAAGAGAGAAAGAGAGAGGACTTCGAGGCAACATGGAAGAGGGACACGAAACAGGAAACGAAATCGTCGTGTGACCGTGGCGAAACGCACTGAAATGGCAGACCCAGCTCAGAGGCTAGCATACTTGCTGTTCTATCGTTCGGCCAATATCACTTCCTTCTATCGATCACCTGTAAACACGCGGCCTTATCGATTTCAAACGTGACCACTCCACACATCCTCGCTTCTGTAATGGTCGGATATATGCCACAAAGCTTGAACGTCGAGTCCGGGTCGCGTCGAGTTTTATTTGCCGTGCAGAGTATACGACAAACGTGATTTCCTGTTCGACTGAATATTTCCCGAGCTCAGCCTGGATGTACGTAAGCACACGCTTGAACGTGTGTCTTTTTCATCCTTTATCACGATCACGGTTTTCCACACAGATAGATTTTTCGCGACACACGAGTTTCTTATTTTTCGAAATAGGATAGCTTCTTACTCTCTTTTCTTTTTTTTCTTCTTCTTCTTCCGAGTGGAATTGGATCGATCGATGCTAGCCGAGCTGAAAAGAATTAGAAAGTCCAAGTGATTCGAATTTACGAAGAAGGGAGATAATAAATCGGGTATTTAGGTTAACAGCAATGTACGTTATCGGTCAACAATCGACGCCCGCGACATATCGGGACAGTTTTAATGCCAGTTCTGGCAGAAAAGAAAATGTTTCGTAATGTCCTACTTGATAATGCGCACGATTAAACTTAACCCCTTCGATCCGGCACGCTGATAGAGTCGGTGCTGCGCGTGCACGTCGCGCGTATAGCTGCGATAACGCGATGAGTCACAAACACGACACTTTCCAGGGATAACGAAAATCGATGAACCTCCCACAATCGACACCGAGGCCCGCGCTATTTTCTATTTATAAAGCTTGGGAAAGGGAGGGGGAGGGGAAAAAAAAACTTGAACTCGCACTCAAACTCACCTGTCACTCACGCACTTGAAAGCTGAAACTTGTCGAAAGGTGAAACTTTCACGCAGTTACACATCGTGTACTGAAATGATTATAACGAATGTATACACTTTGTATTATAATTAAATAATTTGTTAAATATTTTATCGATAATAGGTTGGATTATTTGGTTGTTTGTGTCGTAGAATTTTGTATATATAAAAAAAATATTTTATCGCAAATTATTATAGCATTGTAAGTCAAACAGTTTATTAAATATTTTATTGACAATAGGTCAGATTACGATATTTCATTGTCTAGAAAGACTATAACTCTAGAAAAGCTATAATGAAAGGAACAAAAGAATTTCAGAGAGAAGAAATTGACACTCGACAATTCACATAATTCGGAATAACTCGCATAAACTGGACTTCTCGTTGCTTCTTTTAATAAATTATATATTTAAAAAAAAAAAAATACATATTAGAATTATATATCAGTTAGATATGATCAACAAAATTTCGTGGTTAAACACTGAGTAATAATTCGAGTGATCATTTCCAATGTCATTTTTATTTGAAGCTTCGTAAATAAATTGCTGGTAGACGATGCAAAAGACGTTCGTCTTAAGGGTTAAACTATTCTCTGTTGCTGTATACTACGTTCGATTTCGCAAAAGAAAAAAAAAAAAAAAAAAAAAAAAAAAAAAANAAACGGACGAAAGTTTTTTTACACTCGGGGAAATCTTCGTTAAGATGAAAGAAAACGAAAGAAAAAAATCGAGACTCTTCGACGACGAGTCACACGAGCGTTTCGCGATCGTGTCTCCGTCGAGTATTAGAGTTACGTGTGCGAAACGCGTTGGTGGGACTTTGATTGTAGCGAGATGAGAAAGAAAGAAAGAAAGAAAGAACGAAAAAAGAGGCGAGGGAAAAGGACGGAAAGTCGGAAGAACTCGGCGTGTAGGAGGGGGTGAAAGAGGGGGGGAGGGCGCACCCGTTCGAAACGGAAATTTAATTTTCCGCGTGCATTCCCTTTGTCTGCGTGCACCGCGGGAAACTTGGCCGTGGAAAGCGGGCCTCAGGAATTTTACAAAAGCAAATCGATGCGAAACAACGACACGCAAACCCGCGTCTCGATACGGGGGAGGAGGTAGGAGAGGGTGGAGGGAGAATCCCGCGTTTGTCCTCGAAAGAATGCGCGCCAGGGAATTTCCTCGTATTGCGCGCGCGAATTATTGTTCGTCGCTCACCTTGTTGCTCGGGTTTGCTGCGGAAGACGGGGGTTGTTTTTAATAAGGGGAGACTTTTCAGGGAAGGGAAATTTACGGGTCGGGTGAAATTTCTGGATCGTTGAAATAGTTTGTTATCCGGTTGGCCTTCCTTCTTCATCGGCAGACATACACGGCGATTTCCGTTGTGAAAAATTATAATGGACGAGCATTGTCGTTAACCAACGACGATGAAAATTCACCGATAATTTCAAAAAAAACAGAGTTGTTCTTTCTTTTTCTTCTGCGAGAATTCTGAGAGATATTCGATGCGTGAAAAGAGTTCTTTCTCGTGATTCTGGATCCACCGTCATTTCGAAGTCTCGATTTTTGCTCCGCCATTTTATTAAATGTTGAAGAATTTTCGAAATGTTCCAAGATCAATAAAATGGCGAAGTTTAAAGAGGAAGTTTCAATTTTCAAGTAAATTTAGTTATGCACACGAGACGTTCGAATTTTGATAATGTTCGTCAAGAAAAACGTTCGTATCCTCTTGATGTAAAGTCACCTTCGTGAAAGTGCTATAGCTTTACGCTTCAAAGTGAGACCGAGCGAATCGTACGAGTATGATCTCTCTTTTATTAGGCGAAATTATACCAAAATAAAATGATTTAAATCGTCGACAATTTTTCATCGTCATTGGCGCAGTTATGCCATGCCTCTCGAAACGAATCGCGAAAATGTATATAACTCAATTTTGTGTTCTGGATCGATACTCGACAAATCCACGCAACTTTGCTCGAATTATATATAATTACTCGAGTACTCGATATCAGTTGCTGTGAACAACGAAAATTCCATTTTGCCTTACATTATGAAATAACGAGTGAGAAACGTAAAAGAATATATTTCATTTATTTCGTAATTGAAGATCGATGAATAAATTTAAACCACCGTAGTCGCGCGAAAATTAAAAATTCACGTGGAGAATCGTTGTTATGAATAATCTCGTGTGTATAAATAATCGAGTCTCTATCATCTCAATATTTTCTTTTGCAGATGCGCCATCCGATCCAGATGAAGCCGGCGGATAGCGAGAATAGAAACGGTGAGTGAAAATTCAATCTCTCCTAGGGAGACTACGTACTTTCTGCTCTCTCGTGCGTTTTCTCATTCTCGGATGGCGAGAGCGTTAAGCAGGCATTAAGTTCGCCGCATCTCGACGAATCTCGCGCGAGCATAAAATTCTTTCTCAATGCGTTTGCGTCTGGCGAGCAACGTTACGTCGTTTCGTCGTGCTTGCTCGTCTCGAGCCCGCAGAGAGAAGAATTTGTAATAAAATCGTCTGAGGTCGGGGATTGCCTGATGGTAAATAGAGAATGAAAGAATAAAAGACGCGATACGCTTGGCCCCTCGGTTATTACCCGCGCGACTTCTCCGCGAGACATCGTCTCCTGGCCAACCCCTTTCTCTCCATCCTGTGAAACCGCTCGGTCGCTTCCCTTATTCGTTGCTCCGCGACTTGATTATATCTTCTTTGACTGCGCAATCTCCGCAAACCCCCTCAATTCAGCCAATTAATTAATACTTAATGAACAAGCTTTGAGCCACATTCTCCGCCGTCGCCGTAGTAACGTAGACAGCGAGAGAAACTGCAAGACGGTATATATATATCGATGGCGAGGGGATCGTCATCCGACGATCAAATTTTATATCGTTCGTCGAGTAACTACGTTCCGTTCCGCGACTTTGACTCGTCGTAAACTTTCGGGGAAATTCGTCGTCTGTGATCGGTTGTTTCTCTGTTGTGTGCCTGATGCAATGGAAGATTACAGTCTATTGTTCGAAAAGAAAAAGAAAAAAAAAATAAATAAAAGAACGGATGATTTTTTCTTGACGTAATTCCTCGCTGAAGTGTATATAAAGCTTCAAGGTTAGACGATTGAGCAAACGTTTTAATACACTAATCGCGGCAGAAGAAGAGAGGATGGAATTTCAAGCGCAATGAAAAGCGTACGTAGAGGCCATCGTAGTTAGGGGCACGAAATGAAAATGGTCCGCAGCAGGCAGGTCGGGCTGGACGACGAAAAAACGAATGCTAATGAAATATTAACGACACCCGTCACGTGCCACAGTCCCAGCTGGACCACGGATTGCGCTCATTTTTTTTTCACCCCTTTTTTCCTCCCACCCCTCGCCTCTTTTTTCCTCTCACAACACCGGTCCAGAAACCGCGTGGCTCTAACGAGTACACGGTACTTGCAGGAATCGAAAGTGTCTGCACTGAAAGGAATACTAATATTTAATAATTAATTCAATGTAACTATTTTTTGAAAACTGGCAACATTTTACTGTTTAGGGAAAACCATATTACGCCGTGAATAAATATAATTGTGAATTGGATGTAATTTTTGTTCCAAGTAAATGGACTGGTAGCTCTTCCAATTTTTCTTTATTAAACTGATTTTAAGCGTCTCGCGCGAGGGAAAGACATATTTTTAATTTATATAAGTAAATATAAATTGTATATAATTATGAGTTAGATATAACCTTTGTCCCAAATAACTAAATTTTTCTTCGTCAAGCCGAACTTAACCTAAACCTAAACCTAACCTAAACCTAGCCTAAACCTAACCTAAACCTAACCTAAACCTAACCTAAATTTTTCTTCGTCAAGCCGAACTTAACTTCAACTTTTCTTTTAAGCTGATAATGTTCCACTGCCATGAGAGAGACATATTTCTAATTTATACAAATAAATATAAATTTTATATAATTATAAATTAGATATAACTTTTGTCTCAAATAATTAAATTTTTCTTCATCAAGCCGAACTTAACTTCAACTTTTCTTTTAAGCTGATAATGTTCCACTGCCATGGGAGAGACATATTTCTAATTTATATAAATAAATATACATTGTATATAATTGTAAATTAGATATAACCTTTGTCCCAAACTAACTAAATTTTTCCAATTTTTCTCCGTCAAGCCGAACTTAATTTCAACTTTTTCTTTAAGCTGATTCTACTCACGCGAGGGAAAGACATATTTCTAATTTATATAAATAAATATAAATTGTATATAATTATAAATTAGATATATCCTTTGTGCCAAACTAACTAAATTTTTCCAATTTTTCTTCGTCAAGCCGAACTTCAACTTTTCCTTTAAGCTGATATTTCTAATTTATACAAATAAATTAAACCTAACCTAAACCTAACCTGAACCGACATTTCTTCCAAATTCATCATCGTTAAACTGATTTCTAACATTGTCCTTAAGCTGATGGAGTATTCTACCGTCCAGAATATATTTCGCCATATTTTTATGATAAATATACCTGCGTGCAATTGCACGTAATAACGTGGTTCGGTTTTTTTTTTTTCTTGGCGGCAAAGCGCCACGATTCTCGTGTAAATGCAAATTACATGCGAAACTTCCAAACGAGACTTTCATCTGACGAGTAACGTGTTCCGCGTCCAATTCTTCGCTTCGAAGTGTATGTGTGTATGTACGTACGTTTAAACTAACCCCACCGTGCGATCAAAATTCCCTCGCGAGCAAAAGCGGATTGAGAAAAACCACGGGAAACCAGCCCTGAAAGCAGAGTTATAACTATAATCGGTGGGAGAGAGGGGGGAGTGGGGGGGGAGAGAGAAAAAAAGTAATAATTTCCAAGTAATTCTCGCGAATTTAAGCGTGTCGTGCGCTTTCATTACGAACAATTACACTCGGATCCCGCGAATTGTCGCTGCAGATACGCTGTAGATACGTGGACACGTGTGTAATTATTCTCGTTAATGGCGGCGATGAACGACGAACGTTTTTAGAGAGACGTGCATGGCTACGTACGTGGTTCCGGGTAGGCAGGAAACGCCGTCGACCTCTGACACTTAGAGCAACGTCGATTCGACGTAAAAGAAGAAGTAAAGCGAGAATGAAAGAAGAAGTAGAGAGTAGTGAGAGCTCTTGCTAGAAGAGGAGATGCGAACACGGGAGACGAGAGTGAAAGCTTTATTTATAGCCGTGACATTCTGTTTATTTTGGCTGACAGCCGTAAGTAACGACACACTCGGTCACGTGTTCATGCTTCATCCACGTTCCATCCATTCTCAAGATCGTTCGTCGCGCAGGTTACGTCATCGACCCTCTCCATGATGGCCTTTCGACCATCTCGAGAATGTCCGCTTCGTCGCGCGAAATTTCGATTTCACGGTTTTTCGTAAATTTTCAAAGGCCGTCTAGGCAATGATGGAAAGTATCTTTCTCCTCATTCGGGTTATTAATAGTAGTTAAACATTAACTACTATTAATNCATCTCGAGAATGTCCGCTTCGTCGCGCGAAATTTCGATTTCACGGTTTTTCGTAAATTTTCAAAGGCCGTCTAGGCAATGATGGAAAGTATCTTTCTCCTCATTCGGGTTATTAATAGTAGTTAAACAGAGAAATTATTAACTTGTGTTCGATAATTCTTTTCAGCTGTTCGAGGGATCCTTCGATTACGTTATCATTCTAGCTGGGAAAATTCGTTTGCCTGGACGTACCGGCACGCTTTGCGAGTTAATATTTAATTTAATGAAACGTATAAGCAGTGATTAATTTGGGGAGTATTAAGGGGATTACGGAAATCCGCTTAACACCGCGTACGTCTCAGGTTCGAGTAGTTTAATAGAGAGAAAAAAAGAAAAAAGTTTGAACTGAAACGTTTTTAATAACAGTGACAAACTACGTTTGCGTAGAATCGAAAAATTCCGTGAAACGTTGGGAATTTAATCCTTGCAATTTTGCATATCTCTGGGACTGATGTTAGATTTAATTTTGCAATTAAAATTTGACAAATTACGGTTTGAGAGAGGCGGCGGTTTCGCGAGCCTCGCGAGCATCGAGAATTCGAGTGATTAATTATTAACTAACCGAGCCCACCGCAATTGCCTTAACGAAGTGAAACACGCTCGAAAAGCGTGTCTCGCCTATTGAAACAAAAGGAGAGAGGAGCAGTCTGGCATAAATTGCAGCCTGACTCGTCCTCGCTGAGGTAATCGTAATTACGTCATCCCCCGGTGCAACGTCAAGGATTGCATTACTCACAATCCGCGGAGATTATGGAAATGTGCCTAATACAACTTATTTCGCCAGCCATTTCGCGGGAACGTCGCTTCAATTCGTCCCGTGGCCGATCTTTCTCCGTTCCATTAAATTGTTGCTCCACGTTCGTTTCTTTCTTTCTTTCTTTCTTTCTTAAGGCTACATTCGAATAATCCTTCGCTGTGCGCAACTGATTGAAAAACAAACGTTTTCGAATGAAATATATGGACCGAAAGTTTATTTTGAAAGTGGTGTAAGTCCATTTTGGTAAAGAAATGAGGTATCACTTGATTTAGTGTAAACTTTTTATTATAAATATTAATTAGTTAATATTCATTATCTTGGAAAATGCTTCAATTTAATATTGGCCAATAAAAGGCCCATGTAAGTCTAATTATCCATAGACAGGATATAAGGAGAAATATAAATATAAGAACATGGAGCAGTTCTTATACACCTTTTGTCCATCATGAATACTTCAAAACACTGCCACATAAAGAGCATAAATAAATAATATCAATACATCATGTCAAGTTTAACAATATATAAATATAATTAACGTTCAAAATAAAAAATACTACTATTTAATAAATATAAATTTAATAAATATACTACTATTTAATACTACTATATAATACTACTATTTAATACTACTATTTAATACTATTTAATACTATTATTTAATACTACTATATAATATTACTATTTAATACTATTTAATACTACTATTTAATACTACTATATAATATTACTATTTAATACTATTTAATACTACTATTTAATACTACTATTTAATAAATATAAAAATATTACTATTTAATACTACTATTTAATAAATATAAAAATACTACTATTTCATAAATATAATTACTGCTACCTAATAATAAATATAATACTACTATCTAATAAATATAATATATATACTACTATTTTATTTCTTATTATTATTTATAAACAAAGTTGGATTAATACAAAATGTATTTTAAGTGATATTTAATTTTTCACAATTGAAATCAAACGACTTTTACAATTGACTAGTTATGAAAGTGGTGGTAAGCCCATTTACAGCCCATAGATTATTTTAAATTTATTTAAATTAATAATTAATAAATAATAATAATAATTAATAATAATTAATAATTTATTATTTTAAATTTATTTAAGTTAAATTCGCCTAAAAGAAATTTATATGATCAAATTACATATTGATTTGAGACAGACATAATTGATTTATATCTTTGAATTGACTGATTTATATTGAATTTATATCTTTGAATTGACGCTAACCTTCAATCTTCTCGAAACAACAAAAAATGGACTTGCACCACTCCACGTAACGTTGAGACAAAGTTAAGGGGCGAAATTAGAATGTGGGAGATGTGACGAAGGCTAGAACTGAAATTAAGAAATAAATTCAAATACGGAATTCTCATCGTGCTAAACTAATTTCACGATTGCATGATCTGACAGTTGCGCGACAATGAGCTGCGTGAAGAAATAAATCAACGGAAGATAGATCGATGTTCTCATAGTCGTAATATCAGGAAAATGGACAGTGGTGTGTGTGTGTGTGTGTGTCGTTGAACGGTTTCTCGAACCTTCAACTGCAAGAGATCAGGAAACGCGAAACGGAGAAACTTACCGTTCATGGCCAGACACGCGAGTGTCTGATAAGCTTTATCTTATCTAGCGAGAACCGGACGACTGGTCGAAAGGAATTGCTTGTACAGTCGGTGCAAACCTCGACCACCGGGCCGTACAGTCATTAATTAAAGCATCAAACGATGACATTGATCGATGCGGAAGCACGTCCGCGCTTTGCAAAATTTAGGAAAAAAAAAAAACAGAAATTGAACGAAGAAAAGGATATCCATTCGAAGAACATGAACGCGAAGGCAAGCAATTCTGGCCAATTGATTGAATTTAGGGGGATTATAAGACTTTCCTCACTAGCTTTTCCATCAACTGTACACGCATGCACGGTTCACCTAATTCTTCATCTACTTGGCGGACTGCAGCATCCGAGCCGGTTTCAGATTCATCGATCGTCGGAACCCGGTTTTTCTGATCAATTGAATTTCTATAAAGATTTATCGCTTTCTTCTTCTTCGCAGAGTGCGATACTTTCAATCACGCACGTACACGTACGGATGTAAAGTATATTTAGAAAACATGCTCTGTTCAAACATGGCGGGCGCAAACGAAAGGAAATGAATATGTATACATTGGACAGGGTGTGTTCGCCGAACTAGAAGCGCACTCCGCAACGACTTTACATGCAAAAATGATGGCACGCAGAATAATACCTTTTCTCTCCTTTTCCCCTCCTTTTTTTGTTCGAAGCTCCGCTTTTCGAATAAATCGATACCAAAGATCTGAGAATCCGAATAAGGTAGCGACTCGCGCGCGGATTTGCGTTTCGATTTGAGAGGAGAAACGTGTGTAAAGCGAGAAGAAAGGGGAATAAAATGCGTAGAAGATATTCTACTCGTAAATAATATCTCGGAATAGCAGCTTGCCCGCAGCAATTAATCTCAACTGTCGCCGTTTGTTGTGATAATAAATTACAACACCGTTGAAAGGTTTGAGAAGACTGAGTGGAAAAAAGGAAAGCTTTTTTTTCAAAGTCTTGAGCAATTAATAATGTTTTAAGAAATCTTTTTTGTATGGAAAACACGGAGACGCGTGTCGTTTACGCTGCTAGTTAATATCGGCTACATAGAATTTGTAAAAATTACGTGGGATATGAATCGCTTTCCCTGGTCCGGTGTTTGATTAAAAAATTGTGAAAAATATGCCTTTAACGCGCCCCTATTCTTCAACCTACTTTCATTTCACTTCGGTTCATTTTCTGCTCGCCTCGCCGAGTAGATCCATTTCTCTCTCTCTCTCTCTCTCTCTCTCTTTGTATTTTCCCCTGCCCCTAATGTCTCACATCGCAATGAAAACCACAGGAATTTGAAACGTTGTTGAAATGTGAATTCTAATTTTCCGCGATATTTAGATACTTTTCATTTCGAAGAAGGAATTTCAACTGCCGTTAGCTAGCGTTAAATTTAATAAACGTTTTCTACGTTTTCTTCGACGACAGTACGGAACTCGGTTAGCCCGTTGAATTTTCTAGGCCGAAATTGGAACAATTAAATCGGCGAAAAATAGAAGTCATTAGCGTAGGTTATTTGCAGAGCAACGTGGCGGTGCGGGGGAAGAATTCTCGGGTGAATAATAGAGGGCACGCGGGCGTATCTTCAGCACCGAATTTATAATGCAAAACACACGCTGATTTTTCGCCTGAGCTTCCTTCGCAGCCGTGAAGTGTCCTCTCCAAGAATCTCCAAACCCCATCAATGAAACATGACTTTGGCAAACACTCCGCTTAAAGTGAACATGCACTGACTCGAAGCAATTCCCCCGCAACTCCTCCTCCACGCCCTCTTCGCGCGCGATTCCCATTTCCTCCAGGAAGCAAAGGAGGGAACATCTCGCTGTTTCGACAATCGCGTGTATTCGCTATTTTCCCGCAAAAAAAAAAGAAGAAAAAGAACCGCGGGACATTTTGCATTAGGCGTGTTTTTCTATCTCGTTCCAATAATTTCCAAGATGGCCGCGCGAGCACA
The DNA here is from genome assembly GCA_002806875.1 of Lepidotrigona ventralis hoosana. NCBI lineage: Eukaryota > Metazoa > Arthropoda > Insecta > Hymenoptera > Apidae > Lepidotrigona > Lepidotrigona ventralis. The sequence continues at coordinate 14,782 of NIPQ01091147.1, read as the reverse complement.
GATCCATCACAGGAAGCAAAGGAGNAAATAATTAAAATTATTAATAAATAAATTATTAATAAATTAAAATTATTATAGAATTTATATATATATATATATATATATACATACATACAGAGTGTCCTATTTTATAAATTCTATAATTTTAATTTTTCTATAATATGTTAAAATTATTATAATATTTATTTATTTTATTAATATTTTAAATTTAATTAAAATTGTTATAAAATTATTTTAAATTTAAATAAAATTTATTTATATTAATATTTTATAATAATATATTAAAATTATTATTATAAAATTATTATAATATTTCTATAATAATAATTTTCAATTTATTAATAATTTAATTCTATAATGATTTCTAATTATTTTTAATTCTCGTAGAATATGTTGTATTTGTATACTTACTTGAAAAAATAATAGTGACCTTCGTATCTGCTACACGCGTCTACTACGTCTAACTGACCAAATTACTGTCCTCTCAAAATAGAAAAAAAAAAGAAAGAATGCATTCATTGCAATGCATAACATTTTTCTTCAATGACGAATAGTTTCGGAGAAAATTGCATTTACAGATTAAAACGGGACACCCTGTATATATATATATATATACGTCACAGAGAGAGATTTCGCGTTAGACGCGAAAGAGTCGATGATAAAGGACGATCGAAGAAGAAGTATTGCATGGATCAGAGTTAATCCGAACGAGGAGATCTTTTTCTCTTTTTTTTTGTATTTGTGTGTATTTCTTACTCTTGCACGTTGTTTGCAAAAGTAAAAGAAAAAAAGAGTTGTACAACGCAATTTTCTCTTGTATATAACTGAAGTTCTTGACTTGTGCTCAATTTTCTCTCATGCTTAACAGATAGCAACTGAAAATTGAAAGATCTCATCAATACATGAAAAATTGAAGAATTAAATAAAATACACACGAACAATCTGAGAAATTTGTTTTAAAGAATCTGTTTGTTAAAGTTAATTAAACAGAAGAGTGATCATGTATGTTGTAAAGGAATGTTTTCCTTTTTTTTTTTTTATAAATATCTTTGCCGAAGTCGAAAGTTATTCAAAAATATCGCGTGAATTCTCGATCCACAATGCGGTGCATCGCATGAAGAGATTCTTTCGAGATTCTCGATCGTTCGTAATCTCGATTAGCGAATTACCGCGGTATCATCTCTCGGTCTTGAAAATATTTACCTGGCTGTTTCGCGTATTCCGCTTATCGGAACAATTTCATCCGTTAACCATCCGAGCAAGTGACCCGAGCACAGGGTATGGTTCTCGACTATAATCGGTCATCCAACGATATATAGAAATATATATATATATATATATTACACATATATCCAGGGAGAGCCACCAGCCCTCGGTCTGCTTAGCAACACCACCGGCTAGTTCAGCTGCTGGTTGAAATTCAGTTAGTTTGAACGTGGCCAAGCCCGGGAATTAAATTAACAAAGTTAATTCTCATTCTGGTAAAGGACCCACGAGTGTGTGTCCCGGAAGTGAGAGAGGCCGGCTAAGAGACCAAGAATATATTCCTGCTCGCCCCTGCTTTTCCCTTGCTGCTGCCGGTTCCGCCGAATACGAAATATACAAGCAGTGACGCGAATCCAATCTTTCCCTAAACCGTGTACAGGTTAGGACAGTTCTAATCGTTCTCGTGAATCTTGCCCAACACCATCCAACTTCACCATCAAATTTTCAACGGTGAAGTCTTCAACGGAAACGCAAAGTCGAATTCTCTCGCACGATGCGAGAAATTAACATAAATCATTTATTCTCGACCGGAAATACCTAGGGAAACCTAGGAACGATTTCCGCGATTTAATTAGGGGGGACAAACACCGTGTACACCGAGCGCGATAAAATTGATTTACAAACATTTGCGCATGGTTTCGTGCTTGGACGATCGGCGGTGGCCGCGATCGGGAAAAGCGCGGTACGCAAGAGGGGAGAAAAACAAGGAAATATCGAACCGTTTCCGTTCGCAGGCGGCGAGCCGGATTAATTGGAAAATGAATGTGAATCGGCTGCGGAGGGACGGGAAGGGGGGAGGAGGGGGGCTGTTCAAGGCCCTCCGACGAAAGAAAAATTGAATCGGCCGCTCGATATATATATACACGTGAATACGTGCGTGTTAATACGATTCACCCTGTGAAACAACGCACTATTGCCACGTGCTGTTCTGAATTAGGAACAAAAATTTTCTCTCCTCCGTGACGACCTTCGTTTCGAACGCGTCAACCGGTAGTCGTCAGGGGACGAAAAGAAAAAGTAGAGAGGAAGATAGATAGATAGATAGATAGATAGAAGGCTGAAAGGGGTAGATATTTCCCTACACACCGGTTGTCGATGCTACCGCAGCTAAATTAAATCGACGATATCCAACGCGCTGGATATATTCTACTTCCACCCCCCCCTGAACTTCAAGGCCATAGAGCCTCTATCCTCGATCTAGTCTCACCCCGGCGCGATCTATCTGCAACTGCTCGATACATTCTTCCACTTCCTCTCGCCGCTGAAAGATAAAGCTCTCTGGCCGAGAGAGAGATAGCTTGCTGCTCCCTTTCTCACAAATTGCAATCTCGGCGGGGGAGGAAGCCGAAAACGAGCATGAAGATGCTCGTGCCGAGCGGGGCGGACCAACGTCTTTGGTATTTAATAAACATTCCAGCCGAAGCCCGCAGTTTTGTTGCGGACCGATGCCACCACCGGACAAAAGGGCACGAAGAAGGGAAGAAGGGGGGAGGGGGAAGGGGAGGGGGACCAGAGAGAAACAGGCTACTAGCGCTCGGGGCTTGAAATTTTTTCGTGGAAAATAATTCGTGGCTGTGGATATATATATATATATATATATATATATATATATATATGTATGTATGTATGTATATAGCCGGGGGAGAGCCGGCGGGGTGAATAGCCAGAGGTGAAGGAGAGAAGACCAGGTTCAATCTCCATGAAGCTTTCGCTTGGTGGAAAATCTGATACGATGCACGAGAGCGAAGCGTGGCCGGCGAGCTGCTCTGGTATCCGGTTAGGTTACGAAAGTAATTAAATCGTTAACAGGGGACGAGTTTGCGGCGCAATCGACGAATATGTGCGGGGTTTCTGCCCCTCATCCTTCTCGTTTCCCTCCGCTATCCGCCGCGTATCCTCCTTTCTCCCTTTCCCCTCTTTCGCTGACCGTTTTCCCTTGATTTTCAATTTTAGTATTTCTTTTGCCAGTCGTAGCCTTTGACTATGGAAGGGGGAGGGGGGGAGAGGTGGCCCCGATGAAACACGGCTCGTTACGCGAGGAACTGTTAACGAGTCGAATTCGGTTCGGAGGCGGCCGAGTGATCGATTTAGGTACGCGCCGGGGCCACCGCCAGAAACGAGAGAGAGAGAGAGAGAGAGGGCAATCGATCGCGGGGAATTGTTGCGAATCGTTGAGATCTTGCCAATCTAGTCTGGCGACCAGAGGATTGCGATTAACCGCGTTTAAAGAATTAGCGCGGATGGTTTCTTAATTGAATTTCACCATTGTAAAGGGATTTTCTTGCGCCGTGCGAAAAGTTCCGGTTTGCGATGTGCGAGGCATTCATTGTTTGCTTTGTTATTTCAAATTTCTCGTGGCGTTTAAATTTTCGATACTTCGAGGGAATTCTTTTCTAAATCCCGTTCGGGGAATTTCTCTCCTGGAAGTATTCTCCTGAAACTGCTCGATACGGTGGCAAAGATTTATTATTTCGCGTCAGTTGCACGCGTGCGCTCGCGAGAAGAAATAAACGAAGCTTATAGTCTCACTCTGTCCGAATGAAATCAACGATCTCGTCGGATTCGAACGCCGATTGACAAATTTCTCGACTGTCCGTTAGTGTTGAATTTTTCAAATTTTCTACGATTTCTTGTTTTCCTCTCGCGTCCATGTAGCAAAAATTTACTATTTTATATCGTCAGTCGCATTACATATTACGCGAAGGAACGAGGCCGTTCTTTCTATTCAAATTAAATCAATTGAGTTCAACTACTCAGCATGCAAAGAGGTTCGTCGACCTCATTGTTAATCTATATATCGCAGTAGAAATTAGATTTCAAAAAGTCAGAGCATTTTTTAAACTACGTACCAGAGAAGCCGTAGAAAATGGTCCAAAACGATTTAACTCTGTAAAGGCGGGGGAGAGAGGAATATAATTCGTTGATAGAAAATTCGCGGGGGGAAACGTAAGCACGGATCGAGCAAGAAGGGGACACGAAAAGGGGTTGAAGAGAAAAAAAAAATGGAGGGGTGAAAGAGAGGCGCGGATAGAGATATTCAGAGAGATGCAGCCGGCTACTTTGCGTCGCTGCACGAAACCCTACGCGACGCTGAATTTACATAAGCGGCTTTTCTCCGGGGCGGAGCCTTTCTCTCTTGGTCCTAAGCAAATATTGACTGGGACCACTTTCATCTCTCCTCGCCACCTGTCACTCTCAAATGACGCGTGCTTGATACCTGAGTGCTTATTACGCGGGCTGACGAGCCGATAAGTAGAAGAGAACAGCTAGCAGCAATAAGCTCGCGCGTTGTCCGAGCGGACTGTTCTGTTTAGACTGCGGAGCACGCGTACGACGCGTGATTCAAGTGTAAATTTCTTCCATTTCTCAACGAGGGAAGGGAAGGAATCTATAAGCTAAAGATAGAAAGCTGCTGTTTGTATTTTTTTCTTTTTTTTTTTTTTACAGCCTTCTTACTCCGTTGACGCGATTATTAATATATTAATTAATTAATTAATGATATGATTATGAGATGAGCAACAATTTTCTTTTCTTCTTGCTTGCTTTCCAGAACGCAAGCTGTTTGTTGGCATGCTATCGAAGAAGTTCACGGAGAACGACGTTAGGAACATGTTCAGCGTGTACGGAACCATCGAGGAATGCTCGGTGCTGAGGGACAGCACCGGAAAAAGTAAAGCCTGTGCCTTTGTTACTTTTGCTAGCAAACAGCACGCTATCAACGCCATTAAGGCTCTTCATCACTCGCAAACGATGGAGGTGAGTGGAATTGAAACGTGCAATTGTTCCCTCCTTCTATCCTTGCTACTTAACTCTTGCCGCCACACTGTGTCCTTCCCCTGTTCCGATTGTCCTTAAAACGACGAAGACAATGGCACTTTGTTACCGGAACTTTGCTTCTTCCCATTCAAGGCTGGCTCTTCAATTCGCGAGGAAATTCCCCTTTATTCCCGGTTTCTTCTTCAGTTATACGCCAGTTTTTATGTAGAATTCGTGTCGCTCGTGCGAAGACAAACCTAACCTATAACGCGGGATGTACGAATCCAACAGCGCGAAGGAATATAACTAAATGAATAGACAAAAAAATATTTCGTGCCTTCTGTCTTATTGAATTAAGTATTCTTTCGATCGAGCAATTTCCTGTTTCTGTTCCCCAAACCCTCTAATGGCCCGTGTAACTTTCAAGTTATACTTTCCTCCACAAGATGGCGTATACGTTTTATTGTACAATGTCTCCTTATTAGCCAGCAACATTTCTATTCTGAAATGTCCAACTAATTGCTTTAGCAAGTTGTCTGCTGAATTCATTGTTCATCTGTATTTATAGGTTGATTTTACGTTACATAAATTTTTCTATATAGTCAGGAAAAGTATTCCTTAAGGGAGGATTTCTCTAAACTTGATGACGCTCTTACTTTTACTTTCATTTCCCCCCTCCCCCCCCCGAATTGTGCGAATCGTTAGAATTCTTTTCTGTTGAATTTCTTGCAAAGAGATGTCACCTAAGATTCCTAATTTTTCAATGATGTAAACCTTCTACTCAGCTTATCCTTTCTGGAGATCTCTCGAGTCATGGCTGGAGAATATTATTTCTTATTCCTGACATTGAGCATAGTGAAGAAAGCTCGATATCTGCTTTGTAATTGGAATGAATTCCTTTGTAAAGTAGCACGATTAATTTGTACGCAAAAACGTGCACATATTTTCATCTCGGAAATGACATTCTTCTTCAGCAACTTTATAGAGATGGTACTATTGTATATATCGCTGAGGCTGAATCTTTCTCTGCGACAGCAGGCATTCTCTATCGTGATTTAATTTCTAATTAACTTTGTTATCCACGGCTAATCTCTTCGTCGGAGATTAATTTCGTTTCGGGACCGATGTGTCCTGATAACGCAGAGCCTGAAAGAAACTTTGCATCCTTGCCAAAGTTTCATCCATCATTTAACGTGGGACGCATCCTGTGCTAGTAAAGACAGGCCTTGCCTAGTTGTTGCACACGATAAAGATATAAGAGAGAGAGAGAGAGAGAGAGAGAGAGGGAGAGGGAGGAACGCGATACTTGCAAAAAGTATCGATATTCGAAAGTTAGTCGATAATTAACACGTTTCGTGAAGCGTACACAGTGAATTTCCAGTCGAGTCTTTCAAGCAATTTGGAATTTTCATTGTGAAGCGAAGAATTTTTGAAAAATTTGTTACAAAGTTTATTACATGTTATCATGGATCATTTTTCGACTAAATTCGATAAGAAGACTGTAAAATATTGTTGTCAAGATAAATATTATTTATTAATGTTTAATATTATTGTATATAGTATTACATAATTTATGTGGTGTTTCATTTTAGATTAATTTTGACATCATTGGAAAATTGTCCGGTAAAATTTACTGCTTTGTCGTGTAATAGATGAACGCTTTCCTTGGTAATTATGATTTTTGCACTATTGTTAAAAATTGTAAGACATACTTTAGAAACATTTGAACGGAATTCGACCAAAAATCGGCCCGGCACGGAACGTGTTAATAATTGTTAATCTCAGATTAATCGAGATGAATCGCAGGTCGTCGGAAAATATTCGCAATTTTGTTGAAACAAAATAATCCTTCGCGGGATAATCGTCATCCAAGAATGAGTTGATCTTTTGCACTTCCTTAAATTTAAATTTCTAACTTTTTTTCCTTTCACGGACATCACGTTTTCAATAATAAGCTTTAAAAGAAGAAAGATTGAGAGCATATTCTTCCACATTTGCCAATCCAAATTCTTTTGAGTTGTCTAATCGCTGGCTAATTGTTAAGGTTTCGAGTTGAAAAGTAAAAAAACAACAAATTGCACTCCTACGTGTTTGAATTTTTCTCAATTTCAACTCTCTGAAGATTGACAAATGCAAATTGTATACAATGCTTCACACGTGAAGACATGTTGCGATAAATCGATGACTCGGAGGAAAATCGCAAGCGATTAATCTCGGTCGCTGTCCATTTCGCGCGAACTCTATTAAAGTTTCAACAAAAGTATCGAGCAATTCGATACTTGGGAAGATAATAGGGCGAGCGCAGAATGAATTCCAAGTGAATTCGCGATGCTGTACGCAACCTGGTAAAACCTAGCCTAACTGCGCACGATGCCCGGTCTCGACCCGGTGAAAGAAAATCGTGCCAAGGCACGCGGCGGTCGCGACAGCAATTCCATTTTGATATCATGAATATTTCCAGCTGCGGATGCCTCGAGCTTTTGCTCGTTGTGGTCGACTTAACTGGCACGATTTCGTGCTTCCCATTGTCTGCCACCATAAACAGTCCTGCATTTCATATTCTCCTTTATGGTCGAAGCAAATCGAAGAAACTAAGATACATATATATATATATATATATATATATATCGTTATTAATTATATATATATAATTTTTTTAATTTATATTATTTATATATATATCGTTATTAATTATTATTAGAGCCTCAGTAATTCTCTTCTACGGACGTTCTGGTTTGATTTTGTTGTCCCTCGGTTCAAAGTTTATTCAACACTTGCCCTCTTTTGTCAGCGAGGTTTTACCTTCTTTTGAAGAGAGCCAGCTACTTTGTAACAGTGAGTTTCGAACGTGAGCAGAATTTTTCTAAATGAGAGAATGTTAAATGGAGAAATTTTCAGTAGAAGATGTTCAAGCGTTATATTATTATAGACTTTCGATATTGGGATCATCCTTCTATTCTTCCTCTCTCTCTCTCTCTCTCTCTCGCTCTCTTTCTCATTTTCTATCTCTGGCTATTTGTGGCCAGTGACTTCTATAGTAGTCCCAAAATTAGGGACAATTAGTGTCATTAGTTCGCCTGCTGAACACGACTGGCATCTATTCATATTCAAACAGTCACATTTATACCCTACATGATATCGGAATTAGGTGGGCTACGTTAGACACACATCATTAACCGTAGGCTATAAATAATAATAGTGATTTGCAAAATCAGCAGCGAAATTTCAAAGAAACATAATGTGTTCATAATTCCCCGAGTAATGTAGCTTTTAAAAATACGTGACCTTCAATTACCTGTACGATCTGCATATTAAAAGGTGTACGTCTTGTGCATTTTTTTCTTTTCCTTTTTGTTCGCAGGGATGCTCGTCGCCGCTAGTTGTGAAATTCGCAGATACGCAGAAGGAAAAGGACCAGAAAAGGATGCAACAGCTTCAGACGAATCTTTGGAATATAGCAGGAGTCAACATGGCGCCGCATTACCTGACCGTCTGTACCTTTAATATTTCATAGCCAACCTTTTTACCCGATATCAAAGAGCCCATTTGCATCGTGAATGGAAATACTTTCTCGTAAATTTATTTCCCTCGAATCTTCAAAATTGTACATATATATTCGCGCATCCACTTTTTTTTTTTTTTCTTTTGTGAAACGAAAAGAGAATAATACCGTGCCAAAGGGCGGAAATTTTAATCTGCCGACGTTTGCGTTTTAATTTGTTAATTAGAACGCGAGAATCACCTCGCGAGAATTCAGACACGGAGACTTCAAACACTGTGCAAAACGAAGGAAACGTGTTTGAATCAGCACGTTATAAATTCTCTCTAAAATGTGGAAACGAAACGGAATTAGTTTTCCACTTTCATTTCCACTTTTCTCGATTGTACGAGTTAATTTATTGAGAATTATCGCCTCGTACGTTTTGTACGAGAAGTCAAAGACTTCTCCCCTTCTATCCTAGTTTCTTCGACGCGACAATTTCAATTATTATTCACCGTTGCACCGGTCAGTTACGCGTACGCTTGCTCGGTGCCTTTCGGCATCAAAGTTCTCGCGAGAATTTCCATTCGACATCGACAGCACGCGCGACCCGAATGGAGAGTCACGCGGAAGAGGCGCAAACGCGTTTCAGCCTCGCATTCAGATCACGCTCGACTACGGCCCTTGCACCGTGAAACTCTGTACTGGCGAATGTCTGCGATGGCATTGAGTCTCGATTTCTGCCGACCATTCCGCAATCCCTTTCGTTGCTCATAAGCAGGCATTACATTCTCACGTGAAAAATCCTCGTTTGCTCGGATTCAGAACGACACGCCTGCTTTGGCGCCCGCCTCGCTGCAATTGTTGCAACAACTTCAAGCAACGACGAGCGCGGCGACTCCGGTGGCGGCAGGCGCCGGTGCGAGCGCGTTGTCAAGCGTGCAGCACCAGTTGTTGCTGCAGCAACATCTTGGCCTTGGCGCTGCGACTCCTGCGCACGCGGCAGCCCCCGCTGTGCCCAGCCCTCCAGAGATCAACCCCGCGAATCTTCAAGGACTGGCCACCCTCGCGTCCCTCAGCAACACCGCCGGTGAGTATGGTTGGTGTCCATTTACTTTTACATTTTATTTTCGTTCCTCCTTTCGTTCTCCAACTCACTTGTCAATTAGCCGCGTCTAGTTCAGTTTCATGTCTATTTATTGTGCTGAATAACATCTGTTTATTTGTTAAACTTAATCATCCGCATTCCGGCTTCTTGATTTTCAATTTCAATTTCTCCTCCTTTCTAATTTCTTCCATTGATGACTTTTCACCCATTCGCCCATTATGTATATTTCGTGGACAAAATGCACTTTGGCAGTGCCTTGTGTAGTGTAGAAATGATTCAGAAAACACACTGGAAAGCTGGCTAGATGATACGGTGATATGTAAAGAGAAAAATGAAAAATATAACCTGTTACTATTTATTAATGATCAATTTTCCAAAAAAAACTTCTTTAGTAACAAAAAATTTTGTGTATATATATATATATATATATATATAGAAATAAACTATTAATACACATATATATATATATTAATTAATATTTTAATATTAATTAATATTTATATTAATAGTTTATTTCAGTATGATACTTTTTGAAACGTTCTGGAATATGTAAAGTTACCAAACAAAGTTCACATTCCCAAGTAGTTTCACTCTTCTTATATTTTTTCTTTTTCTAATTTTCACTATTTAGCATCTGTGCTGCATATCTGTTTGTTTCGACAGCTATCGCGTCCCAATAATCATCCGTCAATGTTAGATCGAATAAATCTATTACAGTGGGATTATTTCCTAATTTTTGCAAAAATAAAAGGTTTAGGTTAGGTTTATAGGTTTATAGATGTTTCCGTGAAGATCAAACTTTTTGGATCATTATCTTTGGAAACCCAATTCCAATCATTAGCGTTATCTTCACTTGTCGAAGTTTCGTCTGTTTTTATCGCATCCTCATTATCAGAATCGTCCAAAAACGTTTTTTCTGTCTTTGAAAAAAAATCTGTGCTCATAGCTGTCACTTTTCAAAATTACTTTCACGTTTGCTTAGTTACAAGCAAAATTATTTCGTCAATAATTAAAACGGCGAAATTATTTCGCAATTACATAGAATAATTATTATTCGAAATTAATCGCAATGTGACACAGCGTTATGCCGACTATTAATATTATTATTGCCACAAAAATACACCACTAGCCCGACTCGTTCTGCGCGAATAGGTTAGGTTTAGGTTAGGTTAAGTTTACAGAAGTGTTGTGAACTGCTCATGCTTTTCTTCGACAAAGTAACAAGTAATTCGTCGCTGATAAAAAACTGCGAGAGTAGAAGATCTGTATGCATAAGTCGGATCTATTGTTTAGAAATGTCACTGTTAACGACGTCGATCGTTTGTCATTTACGCGAGAAATGTTTGAAATTACTTTGCCAAACTTATATATATATATATATAATCCAAACTGTTGGATTTCTCCATTGTTCTTGCAATTCTTTTGTCGGCTAGTTCGTCAGTGCTGTCAGAGAAATTGCGTAAATTTGTAATTTATGCATAGGAAAATGGACGTTTTTGTCATCGAGAGGTTAAAAATTGCGCGCTATCGTCTCACTCTCTCAGCACTTGCACTTATCGTTGCATCGCGGTGTATTCGTTTCGTGAGTTCTCTGCATGCGTTCGGCCATGTTCTGCGTATATTTTCCACAGGTTGCCTTCGCGACAATGAAACTGTTTTGTTTAATAACGTCGGGATGCATGCCAATGTAATGATCGCTGCTAGTTGCCTACTATTAGCATCCATGTTAAAACGCGTGTATACTATTTATTACTGAGAAAACGTGTGGTTATTCGATGATATGCCAGAACTTACGTAATCGTATCATCTAGCAAACATAGCACGCGAAATGATACGCTGTCGTCCTCTACTTCTTTTTCTCTTCTTTCCAATTATTATTATTATTATTATTATTATTTTTTCTCTCTAATAAATAAAGGATTTATCAGAATTCTGTGCAAACTGAACTCTGAGCTGAACTGTTGTTTCGTTCGTCGGAAAGTTCTGTCGATTCTTACCGTCCGCGGGCATAATTTTTCAGGAATTTAATCTCGCGCAGAAATTCTCGACGTTTTGATGTTTCGGTTGCCGCGTTGTTCTTGCGCAGCTCGCGACCGAGGAAAATAACTGCCAACGAGAATATCGACGACAGAACTTCCTGCTAACAAATCCAGCCAATTATACTAATTACAAGGATTACGTAACGAAATGTCGTGTCGTGTTTCTCATATTTGTGTGCGTGATTTAGAATCTAATCATCGTGTGTGTGTCGGGTTTATGTACGTTGCAGCGAATGCAGGAGTATCGCCGATGAGTATGCAAAACCTGGTCACCCTGGCGGCCATGACAGGCGGAAACGGAAACCTTCAGGTGTCACCAAACAGTGAGTAAAAAAAAAACTTCCGCCGTGACATATATATACATATATATATTACATATATATACATATATATTACATACATATACATATATATATATACATACATATACATATATATACATATATATTACATATATATAACATATATACATATATATATTACATATATATACATATATATTACATACATATACATATATATATACATACATATACATATATATACATATATATTACATATATATAACATATATACATATATATATTACATATATATACATATATATTACATACATATACATATATATATACATANGGCATGCCCCCCCCCCCGTGTCTTTTTCGTTTGACCGCGATCTCGTTGGCGCCGATCGTTCCAAGCAATGGCGAATAACGACCGACGATATCGCAGCACGACAAACGCATATCTTATATTCGTAGTGTACGATGTACTCGGCTGAGTAAACTTTCGGCCAAGTTTACGCGCTGAATATGTAAACACGTTACTAACTCCGCTTGTTAATATCGTGAACGTGTTCTGTGTTTCAGCGTTAAGCGGACTGGCGAATTCGACAGCAGGTATGTCGCTATGTACGTGTCGCCTTGCCTGGTATAGTATTAACAATTACTAAATTAATCTCGGCCGTTCGACTTTTCTAACTATATCTCTTCGTCTATCCACGTCACATTCGCTTCAAGAAATGTTGGAATGTCTGCGACAGATGCGTTTACGAGTACTATTGGATCTTGTTGTTGGAAAAATGGTACAAAGTGGTTTTAGAGTTTCGATTATAGATTTTCTTTTTTTTTTTTTTTTTTTTTTTTTTTGGGGGGGGGNGGAGAGAGAAATTACTCTGAAAATTTTTGTTTCCGAAAGAAACGTACCATTACGTGTGCCATTTTTCCACTGAATCCTTCATGACAGTATCACATACTCGTGTCTAACGGCGAGTACTTTATATTGGCCACGTGGAAACGACTTTACTTACGTCAGTTACGTGTTTCAGTCGCAAAAGAATGATTTTCTTTCTGCGATAGAATTCTTTAAGGTGAATGTTGCGTGTTGGTCGACGTGCTCTATTGTTCTCTGATGCAAACTTTTCGCAAGTCGGCCTTCTGAGAGCATCGTTGACTTGTGTCAGACCGAGTCGATATTTTAATTCGCGTAATTTCTTTAGCTATTCATGTTTGTACTCATACACGTGTCGCCACTGTGTACTTGTACGTAGACGTAATACATGCCAAGTTCCATCGCATATCTCTCTCCCCTTTTTTCGCAAAATTCACATTTCGACTTCAATATCACCCTCCCCCCCCCCGCATTTA
>NIPQ01091146.1:37427-60549 GCA_002806875.1 Lepidotrigona ventralis hoosana | reverse complement strand
GAGAGAGAGAGAGAGAGACACGCAAATAAAATTATATATACATACATATATACAAACTTAGCTATATACAAATTAAATATATATTTCATATACGTACAAATAAAAATGACGATATTTTTATGTTTTTTAATTTCAACAATAATTTTTGGGTAGCCTTATCAACTACGTGCAACGTAATGTTGATCAGCTTATTGTAATTGTAATGAATTAAATATAATTTTAAATGAAGTATATTTTTAGTGAAAACATGTATTCATCGAAGCATATTATTTTTGAATTTGTAAATGTTGCCACATCCTAGTAATAGTGGATTTTTCTAGGGAAAATATTATGCTTTTGTTATTGTATTTCTGATATAATAACTTGTAATGTTTAGAAGTTCATACGTTCGTTTTTCATGTTAGAAAGGGTGTAAAAATCTCTGTACTTAAACGTACAGTAAACGTACAGTTTCTTACATTCTTATAATAGAAGACTAAAGAATAATTTAATTATAAACAGTGCGTTTAAAGATCCTGTAGCTCTTATATGACTTTCATGTGCAATTCAAAGTACCCGTTGAAGTATTAATTGGACATAATACGGGTCTTATTATAATGTTCGTTTATTAAGATTTGCAAAAATTGTCACTTCATTCTATTTCAGCTATTTTTTTCATTATCTATTCAGAAATCGAAATGGCAATTTCGTTATTTACGTACATGTGTAAATGCAAATGAAAATGATACACATGCGAATGAAACCGGATGTATACATTTCTTAGGCATGCGCATTACCGTATTGTGACTTTTTTTTTTCCGTTTCCCACTGACGTCAATTTTCCATATACTTGCAAAAAAAAAACGCGTTACGCGACCTTTAAAAGTTTGTATTTAATTATTTCCTCACAGATATATCTACTTTCTGTTGTATTTGTAAACTTCGTAAATCCTGTGTGAAATAAAACATTTGTATGGTGAGTTTGATCTGTTGAAAATTTCGTCGTATTACTTGTTAAAAGTGTGCGATACAAACATGCAAGTGCAAGAAGCAGAAGGAGCTGATGGTAAGCAAATGTGTATTGCGTTTGTTACGCGTTTTCCTTTCTAATTCCTTGCATTTTATAATGTTCGAGCAAACGAGGTATTTTCCAGCTCGTTGTGATCATCACGATGCACTTAACCTCTTTTGCACGATCATATATGTTGATCATTATTACGTAGCGATCCGATAGATATATAGGAAATAAAACACTTGTACACCACAGGTTCACCGTGGAACAATTCGAGTGGTTGCGATGAAGAACGTCGGCCAGCTCAAAAGGAGGGTAAAAAATCGAATATATTACCTCTATGGGGTAATGAAAGAACAATGAATCTGAATCCGTTAATTTTAACAAATATACAGTCATCACATTATTTCAAAGTGAATTTATACGAACTAAAAACATACCATGAAGTTATTGATGAAATTTACTACAAGGTGTCTCATTTGGAACCATGGGAGAAAGGAAGTCGGAAAACAGCGGGCCAAACTGGCATGTGTGGAGGTGTGAGTATGTTTTCTTGTATGTTATCCATTTGCAATTGTTATTTATTGACATTTAAAACTAAGACAGTCATAGAGACGTCGCGTATATAGAAACAGTCCAAATTTATAGCATTTTAGAGGAAATCAGAGCCTGGAAAGCACTCTATGAAATGAGAACTGCTAATAAAAATAAGAAAGGTGAAATCATTTAAAGCAAATCATTCAAAGTGAGATGTCTAAGTCTTAGGCTGTCACTGATATCACATAATCAGATATCAGGGTCAAAATAAAGACTTAAACTGGTCTGAATATGAGATAATGAGCAGACACTTACACTTAATGCCTCATACTTAATTGCAGAGTAGCATGTTCTCGGTCAATAAATTATAATGTAATATGAATGTGATTAATTGACATAGGGGGGTGTAAATTTAGCGGTTCATGCAGGTCCGAGGAGTCGGTGCTGGTGGAATTGTCTCAACGGCGTATTGTCTACTATATAAACTCTTCACCTTGAGGTTAACAAGGAAACAATTAAATGGTCTTATCAATCATCTTGATTCACCATATATTCGGGCATTGGGATTTATGTATATTAGGTAAGAATATTTTGTGACATTAAATTTTACCTTAAAGAGGTATTAAATATTCTAATAATTCGACATTGTTGATGTTAACAGATATACGCAACCGCCAGCAGATTTATTTAATTGGTATAGTGATTATTTAGAAGATGAAGATGAGTTGGATGTGAAAGCTGGTGGAGGACAAGTCATGAAGATGGGTGATATTCTCAAACAATTTCTTACTAAACTAGAGTGGTTTTCAACCTTATTTCCAAGAATACCAGTGCCTATACAGAAAGAACTCGAGCATCGATTAGCAGAAAGATTTCCTCAACAGTCTATGAACGCCAGAAATGCAAAGCCACCTATTACCTTAAATAGTCACGGAAAATATAGTAATAGCAGTAGTAGGAAAGATAACGGCAATCTCACCTCACGGAATCAACCGCGACATATCCCAGACAGTGAAGCTCAGTGGGGTGAGGCTGAAAGAACAAGCCACTGGCGAGCCAGGTGCGTCTACGTGGTATGAATACAATCACGTTACTAATTTATATAAGGTTAATAATATTCTATGAACTTGTTAGGGAAATTGGGTGAAGATTAAAGACGTACCATCTCCAGGAAAATACTCTTGATCTCTCAGTGTATCATCATTCAGTTTTGTTTAGTACATGTGTATGTTCTTATTTGATTCTTGTACAGTTATTCGCTCGCTTTATAAATTTAGCGCAATAAACTTAAATACGCTACTTAGATTCTGTGTATCATCGAATTTATTATTATAAATTCTTTTGCGAAGACAAACATTCACAAGTTAAATAATCTTCGAATTATTTAGAAGTCATCTCGATATTCATTATTTCGATAACTGTACACTAATCTTTTTTATATATTGGATATCAAGGAATGTAAGGTCTTCAAATGCACATAAAATACTAGAAACTACACAGATATGCAATATCGAGGTGTTCAAGATGAATAATTTCTTGGTATCTTTCATTACGAATGGGTGCAACATATGTATGCACTTGCACAGGCTGATATTTTTAAAACGTTACTCGTTATTTCGCATTACTTCCCTTCGAATAATGTTTTTCCAGATCTGATGAAGACCGCAAAGACAAATACAGGGATCGAGAGCGTGAACGAGATCGTATGAGAGAAAGAGAACGAGAACGTGCACGAGAAAGAGATCGAGAAAGGGATCGACATTGCAGACGATCGAGCAGCCGTGATCGAAGTCGAAGACAAAGAGAGTATAGAAGTCGTAGCAGAGACAGATCACACAGAGATAGAAGTAAAGATCGTTATCGTGATAAAGATCGTCATCGGGATAGGTAGTCATTTTACGTCATTTTTTAAATATGTTGTTAACTATAGACTTTCAACTCCCTGTCAATTACAGGAGAGGTTCGCCTTATAATTATGCAACAGAACTTGCTCGGGAAAGGGAGAGACAACGAAGGGAATGAAAATATATGCTGACATGTATATATCGACATAAATGTTTGTACGAGTGTAACTATAGAGGTGGAAATGACTTAGAACCGAGCCATTCAAACACCACTGCGTTTTGAGGGAAAACTTACTCCATTTGGAGTAATAGCCTAAATTTAATTCAACTATATTCACCATGTAGTTTACATGTTTTTATAAAATAAATTCAAGATTACAACTATTGTTTTACAATTCCTTGTCCTGCATGTATAATACAAACATTTTTTCACAAATGTATATACAGAACGTAGTTGCAGAAAAAGATCACAGAAGATGTTTCAAATGAATTTGTTCTTAATACATGTATAATGTAATAAATTGTACTTATGTTTTCAAAATTAAAGAATACTGTGAAATCGACATTTTTTAATATGTTCTGAGTTATTTCACGCCAACTGAGATTTGTTGCAAATGTTCGTTCGCAACAATTTGTGATGCCAATGTAATGCTTTACGGCGCGTGAGTACTTTGGTTTGAAGTTAAAAATGGCGTCGCATACCTGCCGCACCATCATAGTTGGATGCGACTAAGCAGAAGTTTCGTCAAAACATGAAGGAAACATTTATTATCAGGTGACAGCAACCGCGTGGCCAATTTTCAAAGGTGATATAAACAGATGTTTTTCTTTGTAAAACAATTTTTCAGTACTCTGAATTCAATTCGTAACTTATATACACGTTCGTTAAAATGGTGCCATGATATCGCACACTACATACAATGTTTCAATGCGTGTTTCGTGAGATTTTTTTTTTTATTTATTTATTTTATTAATCATATCTGATTTAGAGGCTCGATTTTTTGTAGTGTCGATGTTAATCAACTGATGCACATATGCATTAAAATATTTATCATATTATATCGAGAAAGAATTCGCAAGAACGAAAATGGCGTGGGTGTAGATTGATCTTGAAGCTATAGAGTCGTTCTGAGTCGTGATAATATCCAAGTAGAATAACAGCGCGCCATCTACATTGCGTATCATTCGATCAAAACCTTGAATTTTGTTCGCAGATGATTGGCCGACGCTGTGCTCTCATCGCTTTGGGCGGTCTTTTGATTCTTGTCCTTAGCGTCAATGTATATTTTATTCGAATGATTGTAGAGAGCTCGTCGCACAAAACTTCTTCCAAAGGCATGCCCATCTCGCAATTGAAGCCCGAACAGGAGCAATTAATATCTCAAGCGGAACAAAATTTACAAGTTTCGCAGAAGTCAGTTGCGAAGGATATGATGAAAAAGATCCGGGAGGAAATACAGATATTACCACCGAGATATTTTAAGCAAAATACTAGCTACGCGATAGTACTGGAGAGATTGTTAACTGAATTAAGAATAATGCCTAATGCTGTTCAGAAAAATATATGGAGTATTCCTAATAGCAATGTTAGTACCACGATATTACACATAATAATGATAAATTGACGATAGTTTTTTTCTTGCCTTTAACGATTATGTAATGCTTTTTAGTGGCCTGATGCTCATCAATTAATACCACCGGTTGCGCCCGAATTAGGAACAATTTTAGACATCTTGCGTAAATCAAAAGTGATGCGCGCGG
Source organism: Lepidotrigona ventralis hoosana (assembly GCA_002806875.1). Classification (NCBI taxonomy): domain Eukaryota; kingdom Metazoa; phylum Arthropoda; class Insecta; order Hymenoptera; family Apidae; genus Lepidotrigona; species Lepidotrigona ventralis. Next base: position 55,416 of record NIPQ01091146.1, on the reverse strand, counting down.
ATAACGCACCGCTTGGTACACAATTGAAGTTGATGTTAACCTTGGAACACGGGACGAAAGCGATGTTCAAGCCCCAGTGGTATTCCAGGGACGCTATTATTCGAGGGCCTGTTTATCATGGAAAAGATCGACACAATGCCGAAGTAGTAGCATTCCATTTATCTTCCTTACTGGCCTTAAGAAGAGTGCCGCTTACTGTTATACGAAAACGTATGTCTCTATGGAATTTCTAGTAAAAATATGTACGTGTAATGTTTTTATCGCGGTGTGCAATTCTTTAATGTTTTATATTAAATCATTTTTAGTTGACTTAAGGAATGAAATTCGGCCGCGTGCTACTCCTGAACTTTATGCTACCATGTATCAAGATGGTAATGATACTTGTTTGTACGGTGTTTGCCATTATTGCTCTCCTGCGGATCCAGTGTGTGGAGTAGGTGATATTTTAGAAGGTGCTTTAATCTCTTGGTTACCGCGGTACTTAAGACTCGTAAAACACCGCCATCCATGGCAGAGAACATATAAAAAGAACAAACTTGCAATGTGGGAAACGGATGATAACTATTGTGAAAAAGTAAGTCCATTAGATATACGCATGCAACAAGTCCATTCTTTTTATTTTTTTCGTTTTTGAGGAAACGAAACGCTGAATTTTTTTGATTTTCTTTTTTTTTAGGTAAAAGACACTAAAGCATATTCTCCACAATCATCGAGTAGACTTTTAGATTTAGTAGACACTGCGATTTTCGATTTTTTAATGGATAACGGTGATCGCCACCATTACGAATTAGCGCAGAACAATTTCCATAATCCAGCTGTATTGTTAATTGACAATGGGAAAAGTCTTGGAAATCCTGATGTAGATCATTTTGATATTTTAGCACCTTTGTACCAGTGTTGTATGTACGTATTTATATATATGTATCAATTCTCTTCTTTGTATATAATGAGGAGTGCAGTGAAACTTCATTAAAATCTAAAATTAAAAGTTTTTAAAATTATTAAAAAGTTCTACCTTCATTTTAGGATTCATAAAACTACTTGGGATCGTTTAAAATTATTTAGTGGCGGTTCGTTGAGCATAGCTCTTACGAGGCTTGTTGCTCATGAATCGCTAATGGCTGGTGTTCAACCCCTTGTTACAGAAGCCCACTTAAGTGCCATGGATAGAAGATTACTTACTATTTATGCAGTCGTAGAATATTGTTTAAAAAATAAAAAATACGCTTCCAATGTTATTTTAGATCATCGGTAGCTTATATTTAGTGCATTTAGAAGAACAATTTAAATGCCTGAGATATTAGGAATACATTCGTATTTTAAATAGTTGCGAATTATAAAAATAAAAAATACGCTTCCAATGTTATTTTAGATCATCGGTAGCTTATATTTAGTGCATTTAGAAGAACAATTTAAATGCCTGAGATATTAGGAATACATTCGTATTTTAAATAGTTGCGAATTATACTTTTTTTAATGTCATTCCAAGTTCGTCAATTCAAGACTTAGCAAAAATCTTGCTGGATTGTTTGTATTTACTATTTAATACTTACTATTTAATATTTATGCACAAGTACAGTACGTGTATATATCTTATTTTTTTAATGTCATTCCAAGTTCGTCAATTCAAGACTTAGCAAAAATCTTGCTGGATTGTTTGTATTTACTATTTAATACTTACTATTTAATATTTATGCACAAGTACAGTACGTGTATATATCTTTCGTCTAAATAAAAACTGCTGTGTATGTAAGTTTATTCAATGTATAATTTTCTGTGTCAAGCATCATACATTGTACCGTACAATGTGAAAAAAACAAAAAAATGAAGTTGGTGAAAAAGANTGGATTGTTTGTATTTACTATTTAATACTTACTATTTAATATTTATGCACAAGTACAGTACGTGTATATATCTTTCGTCTAAATAAAAACTGCTGTGTATGTAAGTTTATTCAATGTATAATTTTCTGTGTCAAGCATCATACATTGTACCGTACAATGTGAAAAAAACAAAAAAATGAAGTTGGTGAAAAAGAGCGATAGAATTAATTCAACCGTATAAAGTTTAGTATGATTTATTTGATGACACAATAATTATCGTTATTTGAATAAAGGTCCAGTGCAGCGTCGTACAGCGTATAAATACGGTACAAACGTAAAAAACCTGTAAATGTGACTGTATAATTATTACATGCACATCTCTCTCTCTCGTATTCATGGACATTGCGATGCCGATCGAAATCTGAACTCGATCTCAAGACTTATCAAACATGTACACTATGTATAATCGGTGTAGCCTGTGATATTTTCTGTCGTTTTGGCTTATGGCAGTTGATACGTTGTAACCCGTTGATAAGTTGCACGCATAAAGCATTCAATTCCTTTGCTTTTCATCTTTTTTCTTTTCCTTTTTTTATACATTTTACATGCCATAACCAAAAGAGATTGTACAGGCTACCACGGGACTTCGAGTCAAATTTGCACCTAGCGTCATCGTACATTTCACTCGTATTTTATATTTACAATGTTACATGACCAGAATTACTCACGTATCTTACTGGCTAATTATAAACTTTATTCGTAACATAAATTTAGCGCCATCATCGTTAGGTTGTGTGTGTATACATATACATATACATATACATATACATATACATATACATGTACATATACATATATATATAAACATTTTTTTTTTTAATTAAATAGAGCTTTCGTAGCAAAGTATGTATAAATAGACTATTTTTGCACGCACATCCATCAGTACATACTCACTTCGAACTGCGCTGCATTTCTGAAGGCGAAACAATACTCTGTTGAGCGGCCCGTCCATGAGATCTGTGTATACCGAATAGAATAAGCTATTACCTGAAAGTACGTAATGGACGTGAGGATTGGGGCGGTTCCCCGATCCTAAATCTTGGCTCAGTTCGAAGCCTTTTATTTTTACGCCCTATGATAATACTGTTGTATATTCCATCCAAATTTCTCGATTAGATCCGCGTTAAGCTACACTTAATCGTACTTGATTTGATCATAGAAATGTATCTCTTTAAAATAGACTCGTACTTCCGTAACGGCAGCGTAAATTATTGCATCGCGTTTATATACGTCGGTATATCCAAAGAACAGAAGTATCGTTTGCTCGTCTCTTATTTAATTATGTATCACACCGAAGTGCATGATGCACGTAAAAATCTAGAATAAATATAGGCCAGCTGTAGGCATTGCAAAAATTTTTCCTTGAAAAATTTCTAATTTCTTTTAATAATGCACATCGTCGCCTCGTACAAGAGCAAGTGGAAGGACGTATTTTATAAAGAGTATCATATCACGCATTGCTGAAAATACCCCCTAAGCTTTTGCTTACAGTTCAATCGTTTAACATTTGTTTGATATTTTCCGTCGTAAAAAGTTAGAAAAAGAAGATTCATATCCTAAAAGTATCAAAATTTATTTTTGATTCTCTTTTCTTTCTTTCTTTCTTTCTTTCTTTTTTTTTTTTTTTGTTTTCAAATTTTCGTACGCATTTACTCTTATACATCCAAATAGATATAAATTGTTATCTTTCAAACTGAATATTATAAACTGGCCTGATGCACGATTATATTCGGAGGTTCTATTCGTGTTCGTTAATGACAGTAAAATTGTTGGATTAAAGCGCTGATTCTACGCCTCTTGACGAAGATGTCGACGAACTTAAATCTTCGGACTGTCGAGTGTGCGACGAGTCAAGCGAGGTGACCGAGTCGCTGTCGTTGCTGTGAGGACTCGAATAATTGGCTGCTTCCTGTAGCCTCATCAACATATTCAACTGTAACAAAGGGAAATTTTAATTAATCACCATATCGCAGAATTTAGGAAGCGTCGTCTAAACGAGCTTAACGAGTAAGAAAACTTGTTGAACATTAATTTCGCACGTTGTACCATTTCAGAGTCATTTGTCTTTGTTAAAGAAAATATACTACACTAACTAGTGGATCTCCTTCTGTATCGCTGTGCGTGCTACCAAGGCTTTTCACGCTAGATGCGCCGACTCCGGTAGCGTGTCCCGACGTGACGACATCGTAGCCAACATCCTCAGGTCGTAAACGAAGAAGCGCGTCGCTACCACCGTGTACCGCGTGCGTGGAAATCCAGGGATAACTCGAAGTGATGAATTGAGCCGGATCTTCCCAGGAGGAATCCCCATTCCCATTCCCACTCACACGTCTACCGTAAAGTGTCAATCCTTCTCTGACCGCTTCAACCAGATACGGCACTACCGAGTAGTTCCATAAATCGGTAAACCACACTTGAGAACCTGTTACTTCCATCGGGCAGGATAAAAACAGTCGCGGCCCTAGAAGTTAGACGTTTCGTACGTAAATACAATGCGATAGATGTTACTGAAATCTACAAAATATAAACAAAATATCTTTGCTGTTCTTACCTATCGTCACATCAGAACTGCTATGGGTCTCTAGGAACTTGTTCAGATGTAACCATACCCGGGGCAGCCATTCGACAACTGCTGCCATTTCTGCGTTTCTGGTTCCGCCACACTCGCGCAACTCGTGTTCCAGCAGCTTCCGCCTGAGATAACGTCCCAAGAATCCCTTGACTGGTTCCATGTGATTGGCGCAGAGCACCCACCTGGAAATAAGTATAAGGATATGGGTCAAGTGGGCCGCGGCTGAGACCAACTTGGAAGGCAAGATGCGTACCTAAAATTGTGATGTAACTGAAGATTCGTGGTGCTACAAGTGGCCTGACTCATCGTGCCGATAATAGCTGGACAAGACGAGTGTCTAGTGCCAAGCAGCCCGCTGAACAATTCTCCTAAAGACGCGGCGTGCTGCAAGTTCTCGAGGATGATCACCCTCGGTAGCTCGTCAGCCGCGTTCGAGTCACATCTTTCAGCGATATGTGCGAGATACTGCCTGAGTTCCTTGCTGGACTTGTGATCGACATTGAAGGTGGCCACCGCCGTGGCATCCTTCGTATCGTTGTCGGCATCGACCAGGGCGTGAGCTAATTTCCCAGCCAAATAACTCTTGCCAGTACCACTGGGCCCACACAGAATGACCCTACGATGTTCAGTTAATAAAGATATCAGTCGCTGCACAATGGACCGTGGTATCAGAGTATCCACGGCGAGCCACGAGTAACCGGACAGCACCAAGTAAATGGTCTTCACGTGCCCAATCAGGTAGCCGCAAGGAAGCAACTCTGGATGCTGAGAATCCGTGGTGCATCTGTGTCGAAAGAACACAACGTTATAAACGTTTTTGGTTATAAATGCGCCAGTGAAAAATATGGTTCATTAGGACACAGGTACCTAGAAGCTTCTCCGAGATGATAGGCAGCAACGCATTCGACACCCAGGCCCAGGTTCGTCACAGGATCGACCCTCGAAACGTATTCCTTGAAGCATCGCCTCACGGTGGAATCAAGGGAATCCCACGTAGTTTTATTGCTGATGCAAACGTTCGCGATGATGCAGTGAGGAGGTTCACCGATGCTGCCGTCGGACGTGCTCCCCGTTACGAGATTGTAGTTGAAATTTTTCTCGCTACCAAGGTAAATAGCAACGTTGATCCTTTTCCCGTCGGTGTCCTGTTCCAAAGCTGGTTCTCCCGTGGTCGAAGTGGTCGACGGCACCACCGGATGCTCCGGCACGTTCAAATCCTCCAACTGATCCGCCGTCGTACTGGTGTCGCCGTTCGAAAGCGCAGCAACGGTGGACGCTACCTCCGTCATGCTGAAGCGTCTGTCCGGATCGCTGGGCAGCGACGACTGAGACGACGTCAACGACTTCGACGTTACCAGTCTCTGTAGACGCTCGTTGTTCTGCTTCAGATTCAGCATCTCGTTCTGCAAACGAATAGTATAATTGTATGGGACAAGGAAAAGTGAAGAAGTAAGTAAGGAGAGGAAGATATGTGATTATTTACCCTCATCTTGATAACGGTGTCCTTCAACGATTCCAGCTGATGCGCCGATGATAGAGCTTCCAGCCTGATGTCCGTCAACACGAGATCCTTCTCCCTCAGCTGTTTCTTCAGTTCCACCACGTCCTCGTCCTCCTTCTTGTACAAAGCCGAGCTGCTTTTGCTACCAGTCAGTGGATTCTCGACCTCGGGCGATTTCTGCCCGTTGCTTCTAGCACCCTGGCCCTGAGAAGGATCGTGTTTCGAGGCGCTCGGCAGTCTGGGGCTGTTCGGCGCGCTCAGGTCTCCGCCGGCGGTCTCCTTGCAGTCCTCCGCGTCGGAGACGGAGCCGTGCCTGTTCTTCCGCGACCTCGAGAAAGCCTTGGAGAACGAGCTGCGAAGCCAGCCTTTCTTCTTGTGATGGCTGCTGGCCGAGCAAGCGCTGCTCAACGAGTTCAACGAGGTGACGCTGTCCGCGGACAGCTGTCTCGCCATCGAGGCACCCTGGTGGTTGCTGTTCCCGGTGCAGCCGGTTGTCCCCGAATCGGAATCGCCGAGGGTATGACGGCGGCCATTGTTCGCCGGTGGACCGTTGTTCAAGCCAGCCTCGGCGCTCTGCTTTCGAAGCCTTTCGATCGTTTCCCGTAACTCTTGAAGCTCCGAATCCTGAAAGTTACGAACAGATAATAGTACGTGTCTCCTCGATTCTCCAATGACGCGTGTCATTAGCGACTGATCGTTTATACGAGTCGAACGTTATGCCGTGAAATGCAGACGAGTTCGAAGTATAATAAAAATACCCAATTTGAATCTACCTCGTTTCACTTCGGATTTTAACCTTCGACACTTCTTGGTGAAAATCGCGCGAGATCTTCTCCGAATTCGTCGCAGAAGGAAAAGTCATTCGCGGGCCGTATGTGACAGAAGGTGGAAGAATCTTTCGAAACAAGCACCGCAGTGTTGTTTCACTTCTCGTGGAGCGAGCAAGGCTCTTGGCCGTGACAGCAGGCACAGTTGTCCGAACGACTGGTCACGGAGTCGCTGCTCCACGACTCGGTCAAGCTAAACAATTGCTTCGTGGATACGGAGCTCGGCTCTCTACTTTGGTGCTTGTCTTCCCGCGAGGACGACGGATTTTTTCTCATCGTCAAGATCGGCCGGCCAGATCCGCGCGTCATCGGGTTCACGTTCGACGAGGCGTTGAAATCCTTCGACGCATCCGAGCGAACTTTCGGCCGTGCTCTCGTTTTGTTCGAGATGTTCCTCAGACCACGTTCCAACTTCGCCTGTAAACTACTCAGTTTGTCCACGTTTGTGGCGTTTTTCCGCTGGGCCTTCAGATTCTTCGGGAGTTTCTTAGATCTCTCCTCTCTCCTCGCGTCCATGTTCTGGCAACGTTTCACATCCCTCCTGTTGAACTCGTTGTCGTCGTTCTCTCTCTTTTTAACCTTGGACGTGGACAGGCGAGCGGAGCTTCTGTTCGATTTCAGGCTGTCGGACTCCTGCTCCGGCACTCGAAGACCGAGAGCCCTCGCGTCTTCTGCCGGCACGGGGATCATCACGGTCACGCCGTTCAATATCTTCACCTTGTTGTCGGGATAAGCGGACAACAGTTGCGCGAGTTTCGCGTCGGCCGGCCGGCTCAGCCTTCGACGAGACTTTCGTAGCGGTACGCGATCGATCGTTCTCTCGGGGCTCTGACTCGTCGCATCGTGCATCGCGACTGAATTTGGAAAAGAGACAGGCTCTCGTGTTTTCTCGGGGACAGGTTGCGACTTACGCGACGGGAGGTTAGCTCACGAACGATCGTTCATTTTCGTCGCGTGCAGAACGACTGCGACTGCATCATCCTCCAGTCGATCGAAAATTAACCCACCGAGACGAAAGTGCTCATTCTTTCTTTCTTTTTTTTTTTCCTTTTTTTCTAAATTTTGCCCTGCCGTCGTACCGTCGGAGAGTTCATGCTTGAACACAGCGAGACGTGTTGTTCTACCTGAATTGACTGAAACTCGATCGACGCGATATTGTTTCCACGCTGATGATCTTTCAACACGTTCGAGACGGCGCGTCGGTCCCCGCGGACCGACGCCTCGCCGTTCGTTCGGGCTGATGTCGGTCCCGAGGGACCGACGCCTGCAATCTGTCTGAGAAACACACTTGATTTTTATTAATACACAAAATACACGTTTGGCTTCGTCTCGAACGTGTTGAAAAGGATCGAGGATCGAGGAAATTAGGCTTAAATGCTTACTTTCTTCTCCGCGGTCGCAGTCAATTGTTGCAAACGTTGGGTCATATTGGACAGTGACTGCTCGAAGGCAGACACCACGTGAGCCTGCAACAGAAGAATAGAACGGGAATTAATGAAAAACATGGTAATAATAATGATAGTGAAAAATAGTGAAAAATAACATCTATCTGGTCTGGTACTGTTTCAGGAGGTTTACAAGATATCGGCGAGGTAATTAGACAAGAGCGTCTCGTAAATCTTGCACGTATTACCAACGCTTTTATCAACGAGCTTTCGAAACAGAACGTCGGAACTCGGATAACGAGTCGAGTGGCAGCTACGTATTTTCCACGTATCGATCCCGGCCATCTAATTTCCCATCCAGCCACGAGCGAGACGATAATTTATTATTATCTTTTTACATGCGTCGAGCGGCCATGCGTAGCAGTCGTTGATAAAGACGTAGAGAAGAACTGAAGTTCTACGATCTTCTCGTCTTACTTCTTCAACTTCCTAACACGATGAATTTCTTATTATACAATAGGTATTGCGTTGAAACATTATCTGCAATAATAATAAATTGCTTTTCACGGCACTGAAATGCGTTCCTCCGATTTCTTACGAATTGAGGGTTGCATTTCTTCACGTGCAAGTGAGAACTATACCATGAAATGAAAAAAAAAAAAATGGCATGAAAAGCCAAAACCAGGCTCGGGCAGCAATTATGTACCTTTTCTTTTTATGCACGAACAATATTTACGTATTATAAATAAATAATGTTTGTATGCTTCGTACTGTATTAATTTCTCCACATTATTGTAGCAATGACAGCTAATATTAAAAAACTTTTAATATTATTATATTAAAAATTTTTATAATTTTTAATATTATTATATTATTCTTAAAATAAAATTATAAAATAATAAAAATTTTTAATATTATAATATTATAATATAATTATATATTATAATATTATAATTATAATATAATTTTAATATTATAAAAATTTTTAATATTATAATATTAATATTATAATTATAATTATAATTTTTAATATTATTTTTAAGTTTTTTTTTGTATATTTACTCGAATTATGTGTTTTTACTAATCTTCGATTCCCCATCATCGGTCACCGTGTCAACGTGTTAAAAAATATATATTCATTGAATGTTGCATGTCGATTTGCTACTTTCTCATTCGTGTAATTTTTATCAATCGCTTTTATTATCCGCTTGGAACGTATATATAATTGAGATCACATTGTCGCTTTTATCTACGACACACGAGACTGTCGCGCGTCCTATCGCCGATTTCCTTTCCCATCGTTATTCATTTCGATCTATCGAACGCTCTCGAGGTAAGGTAACGTCGTCGAATGAGCGTTCAACTTCTTCGTATTCAAGACGTAGGCGAGCTGACCCACAATGCCACCCACACGTGGCTCTCTCGTGATTTTTCTGCACGCTTTTCGTCCAAGAAGAGTATCTTTTACACCAAACTTTTTCCACCGCTCTACGTGCCAATTTTTTTCTCAAGACGAGTCACTAAATTATTTTGAAACGAAACAAAAAACGTGTTTATAAATAGCAAACATATAAGAAGAACATTGGAGAAAGACAAAATAACTTAATGGGAATTTATCTGGAGCCTTGATCAAATTATTTATGGTTTAACTCTGTCGTAGCGAGAATTATCGAATTCTTTCGGTCATTCTCGATTAATTTTTAATGGACGAGAAAACTTGTTCGCATTTATATATATATATATATATTTTTTTTTTTTTTTTTGTTACAAACTTTCTGAGGTTTGGACCAAATTTTGCTTTTAAAAAACTGAGAGAAATCGATCGTGACGACTAAATTCTGAAAATAAGATATTTCTGTATCTTGTATCGTTCTTTCTATTTATTAACAAAACACGCTCTATGCGTGATCAAGAAAAAAAATCACGAAAATGTGCCATTAGTGGTGCATTGACCATCCTTGTTCTACACGGTCATTTTCCACTCACTGATTTAATCTTTCAACACTGGAATTCGCAAGGTGGTTCAAATCGAACGATCAAATTTCTAATTTCTCTTGGAAACTTTGCAAAGTATGTATCTTTAGAGATCGAGACGAGCAAGAAATGTATAAATGAAAAGCTTGTGAAACTCCATTGAATTGCAAAGTTCTCTCACTTATGCTTCAATCGTCGGACAGTAGAGATTAACATACATATTTATGGAACTGCAAGTACGATTAAAAATTTATTATTCTCACTTTCAGAGAGATTTACCGGTGCGAATTACGAGTATTACGAATTTAGCTTGCGTACAGATGGATAATGGTAAAATGGCACGAAGAGGAAACGGAGAAGAGAACGAAGGAGATGCAGAATAGAGGAACGTTTGCACGCCGGTAATACCAGGGAAATTATTCCGCTTGCAAAGCGGCAAACGATAATTTTCTCAGACCTATCTCAGGACTCCTCTTCATTGTCGTAGCTTCTCGCTTCGTAACGTAGCACGCGGGATGAGCTTTCGCGCTTAGTGAATTACAGGCTGCCAGGACACGCGATGTTTCCCTCCCTTTTTGTCGGGAATGTCAACCTTGCGTCGTATTGTTAATGCCGTTCGAGTCAATGCACACCAGCGGCTTTGATCAAACAAACACACACACAGTGAAGGAGAGCATGAAAATGAAAAATTCTCGACAATCGTTTCAATCGTCTTTTAATTTCACATCGCCTTTGCAAAAGAAGTAAGCTCGCTTTTCTCGATGTGAGAAAGTGAGGATACTTCTTTCTTACGATAGCTAGTACAAATTCAGACGCGTGTGAAAAGAAATTAAAAGTCCGTTTCCGTAACTACGACAGATACGCAATCGTTTCGAAGATCGAAGTCTCCCGCTGGAAAATTGAAAAGTTGAAAATGTTTCTCGCCATTTCATTGAATATCGAACGACAATGGTCCCAGAGATCCTAAAAAATTCAACACGCGCGTAAAAGTATTAAAAAAAATCTTTTAAAATTTCCCTTTGAAACTTGTCTTCTTTTTTTTTACTATTTTTACTGAATGTTAGGGTCAAGAAATTCCTAATGCTAATTTTAATGTTTAGAGATTTCAAAAATCATACAGCGAATCCGAAGGCCTCGTTGTAAAGAGGAAATTTCAATCTTCAGGATCACATTGGATTTGGTCAACAGTGTTGTTTAGTTTGAAATTTCCACAACTGCGCTTTAAGACAAGACCAAGAGCGCGATCTTTCCCCTTCGCAAAGTTTCACTTTGATATCCGCACGGCGATTATTTCTTTTCCTTATCGATAGCCAGCGATGTATCAAACCCACGGTCCCACATTCAAAAATCGTCGATAAGTTCGGAGTAACTGTGCTTGCTCGACGCCATCGTGGCATTCGACGCGAACATACGTTCTCCACGCAAGAACGGAAATCTCGAACGGCTCGAGGTTACTGAGAAAACCAGTAAATCCCTCGAAGCATCCTCGACGAGTAAGCGTAAATATACGACGCGCTCCCACGCGATTGCCCGCGCTGTTTCACCTACCGCCGAATGTGTCAAGCCAACTATCCGTATTGAATATATTTCTTTATTGTGGCGGAGAAGTGCAATCCACCTACATGTCTTTACACCTCCCTGCAGACGAAACTTTCTGTCGAAGCTGAATGAACGAATGAGAACGATTTCGCTCCGATTTTTCATCACGTCGATGTATTACACATCTGACAAATTGGCCAGTCGAACGAGTGACGAGGTGTCGGTCCGCAGGGACCGACGCCGGTCGAACGAATCCCGAGGTGTCGGTCCGCAGGGACCGACGCGCCGTTTCGAACGTGCTGAAAGATCATCAGTGTGGAAACAATATCGCGTCGATCGAGTTTCAGTCAATTCAGGTAGAACAATACGTCTCGCTGTGTTCAAGCATAAACTCTCTGACGGTACAGCAGGGAAAAATTTAGAAAAAAAGAAAAAAAAAAGAAAGAAAGAATGAGTACTTTGAACTTTGATTTGTAAAATAAGATCCGCTGTGTGGAAGCTCTGAAAGGTGAAAGCCAAGAGACTTTGAGCTCTCCAGGGAAAAAAGTGTTTTCACCTCAGGCTCGAAATTTGTGAAAGTTTTCGAACGACAACTCCAGAATTGAACTGAAGAATTCCTTTTTTTCGCCAGTTGATCTCTACGATACTCATTTTTTCCACGCAATTTTATCGAACCTTGAACATTGGGAATTGAACGACGAAAAATTCGAGAAAGAATACAGCGAGTTGTAAAGAGGAGACCTTAGTCTTCAAGATCGTGGTAGATATTAAAATTTCTAACATTTCCAGGGGCATTTGAATTTTTAGAATGTTCAATTTTCCTTGCCTTGTCATCAGCTAGATGATGTAGAAACATCGTTTGACCGTTCCAACGTCAAGTTTTCTTCTCAACACTAAAAGTTAGATGCATAGTGACCAAAAGTGACTAACTTATATAATTTAGAAATCTGCATAGAAATCTCACTGACGTCGCTAAATCTTTATAATACAATATAATATTTTATAACAGCCTATTCTTACAGAATCGAATGACCTTCGGTAAAATATATATATATATATATATATATATAAACAGACTTTCCATGCACTTTAAATTTCCCTGTTGCAAGATTTGATAATTTAATCGTCGACATAGTTCGAGCAGTTGGCGCAGACTGCTTGAAAACTATATCGTTAGGATGAAACTGCCACGATGAATGATACTTTGCCACGAGTCTGTCAAATTTAACTCGGGAAACGTGGCGTGTCGAAGATTAAAGTTCATCGTCTCTCGAGGCCCGACGATGAACCAACACGGGCCATGCGGCGACAAGTGTGTACCAAGCGGCAATATCGTTGTTTAATTTCCTTTCCTCGCCAGATCGTTCCAACTCCCACGTTTAATGAACGTCCCACGGTGGATCGTCGATTCCACGATGTAGCCGATTTACGAGCTTACGTTCGAACGACGCCTACGCGCCGATATCTATGTGTCCCACGGTCGGACTCGCATCTCGATCGATTTTTGAAACTATCACGTTGTTGCTGTTGTTGTTGTTGTTTCTCTCCCATATTACGGACTAATTTACAATTTTCTTTTCAGATATCTCGCTAACAGTGTATTTCTAGAGATTTAAATGACATATTTGTTCCAAGATTTCTAAGCGAGGATGTAGTTTACTCGACTAACATTGTTAAGTATCTTTAATCAAATTAGGCGCTTGCTTCTTCTTCTAATCAGGCTGCCAGTGTCTCTGATGGAAATTTTATTCTTTAATCTCATCGGTAGTTAAACATTATTTGAAGAGTAGGGAAATGTCCGGGAATTTTTCGTGACCTTTGGTTCTGTTCGTGATAACTACGAAACTAAATTTATTATAAGATTCTAAAAATCTTCTCGTAAGATAATTCCTAATTATTTGGCGTATACTGAAATATCGAAATCTAGTTTTCTTCTGCCGTGAAGCAAATTTGTGACATTTCTTTGACCGTCGTTTAATAAATAAATAATTGAAAGTTGTAATACGCTGCGAAGTATTTCTTTCTTTCACTGGCAGCTCTGAAATTCACTTTGCCTGCGTCTATTTAACCAGCGAGAGAGAGATTAAAATTAAAATTTTAAAAAAAAAATCACACAGTGATTTATCGGTCGCACGTTGGCTCGGCTGCTTCCCACCATCTCGTCTTCCTCGATATAATACACCCTGCGCGAACGACCAGCTCGTAGATCATCTTTCACCGTTCTCTTTCTGCGGTTTCATTTCATTTCCACTTGCTCTGATCCACCGGCGAATACGAGTGGCGCTCGTAATTGTACCGGATCAACGAATGCTAATCAGAATAAGCATCGCGTAGGATACTTCCGATAAGCGTGCACGCATCTCCTCTCGCCAGAGATGACTCGAGGTCGAAGCTGTGTCGAGGAAACCAGTCGTGATATTACTATCGAGCGCACGCTTTCGAAACGAAAATTTTTCTGATGATGATATTTTCAACAACATCGTACGTGACACGCTTGACATTATGTATAATACCGTATTAACTTTTTTGATATGCCTCCAATTACTGTACAAATCACGGAGATACTTTTCTTTTCAAAATACAAGCTCTAAATTGTTGGGAAAGTTATTCTGCNTTTCCCATTTTACTTTTATAACCACAATTTTTTTTTTTTTTTTTGAGCATGATTTTACATCGTGTAACGATTTCTCCCGGAAATTATAAAAATTCAAAATTTCTCTCTTCATTACCAAGTCAATCGTGGTCTCGAAGATTAAAATTTTATCGAATTCAATAAATCCTGGCTAAATTTTTTTTAAAAAGTTTAATAAAGCGAATTTAAAGAAAGGGCCTGAATTCTTCGAAACGAAATTTTGGCAAATTTAGTCGTGGAGGAATTATTTTAACGCACTTGAAAATAAAAGCTCCACGTTTTCAAATGAGACCAAGTGCGAGTCGTTGTATAATATTCTTCTTTTTTTTTTTCAATATACAATGCAATTCTGAATGTAGAGATTTGTGCATTTTGCATCCAAAGTTTCCCCCCGAGAACATAGATGAACATAAATATAAATTTGTGGCAGTGTTCATCAAAGAAACATTGGAACACAATTATTCCGTGTTATTCGTCGTTTCTCGCGTTGCGTAACACGCGAAATCCATTTAACAAACATAATATGGTAATGTATATAATTTCGCTAATGTATATAACCTGTTGCGAGGATGATATATGAGATTCGTTTCTACGGAGAAAATTGTACCAACAGGTTTGCTTGGATCTGGTTCGTTCAAATAAGTCTCGTTCGATTAATTACGATCGATCATTTGCACGCAATTATTCGTCTCTTAGAATAAGAAAGTCTGCTCGATGTTCCAGCAACTGTATGCATACATACATATATGACACTATGATGTCAGTTTAATGCAGGGATTACGAGCAGAGTTCGAAGAGAATAGCAACAGTAAATAGTTAATAAACGATGATGTATGTAACATGTACTCACATTTGTCGACAGCTGGCTGGTCAACGAGTGAACCTTCTCCTGAGCGTCCACCAGTTCTCGTCGTAGTTTTCTCAGCTCGTGCGCCTGTTTCTCCTCTGCTGAACTGTATAGACTGCTTGCTGTCGATACCAAAGATACAGAAGAACCATGGACTGAAGGCAAAAGAAGAGAAACTTCTTCCTTTTCCATTTACTTCCGATGAAAGGAAATCGCGCGGGAAGCTTCGTCGTCAAATGAAAATTTTCTAAACTCTATACCAAAGATACAGAAGAACCATGGACTGAAGGCAAAAGAAGAGAAACTTCTTCCTTTTCCATTTACTTCCGATGAAAGGAAATCGCGCGGGAAGCTTCGTCGTCAAATGAAAATTTTCTAAACTCTGAACTCTTTAATTTTGTTTCTTGATTCAAGTCAATGTACATTCGTTGTCGATTTTACAATTTTAAAATTTTCATTTCCACGCGTTCTTTATCTTTGTCACGTTTCTCTAGAACTCTGAAATTTATTCGTTCATTCATTTTAAATTCATCATCAATTTAGCAAAATTTTCATTTCATCGATTTTACAATTTTAAAATTTTCATTTCCACGCGTTCTTTATCTTTGTCACGTTTCTCTAGAACTCTGAAATTTATTCGTTCATTCATTTTAAATTCATCATCAATTTAGCAAAATTTTCATTTCCACGCGTTCCCGTGACGTGCCTCTAAATTTTAAAATTTCTAAAATTCTAAATTTTACTCTAAAATTTACTCGTCAAATTTTTATCAATTTTGTAAAATTTCCATTTCCACGTGGCATTCCTTTAAATTCCAAAGTTTATCTGTTATCAATTTTATACAATTTTCATTTCCATCCATTATTCTCGTGACATTTTTTTCTAAACTAATAACTCACTCTAAAATTTATTTATTAATTTATTTATTAAATTTATCTATCATCAATTTTGTAAAATTTTCATTTTCATCCATTATATTCGTGACATTTTTTCTAAACTAATAACTCACTCTAAAATTTATTTATTAATTTATTAAATTTACCTATCATCAATTTGGTAAAATTTTCGTTTCCATGTGACGTTCCTCTAGACTCTAAAATTCACTCGTTAATTTATCACAATTATCTGTCATCAATTTTGTAAAATTTTCATTTCCATTCATTACTCTCGTGACATTTTTTCTAAAATAATAGCTCACTCTAAAATTTATTTATTAATTTATTAAATTTATCTATCATCAATTTAGTAAAATTTCCATTTTTATCCATTATTATTTTCGTGACATTTTTTTTAAACTCACTCTAAAATTTATTTATTAATTTATTAAATTTACCTATCGTCAATTTAGTAAAATTTTCATTTCCTCCAAAACTCTAAAGTCTACTAGTTAATTTGCTTATTTATCACCAGTTTTGCTTATTTATCTTTCGTGACGTTCCTCTAAAAAAAAAACTGTTCTCCACTCGTTCGATTCGTCAAGTTTATCTGTTACCAATTTTCCAAGATCTTTCATTTCCGTGGCTTTCAGTGCCTCCAAGCACGAAAAGTTAATTCGTCGACGCGTTTTGTTATGTAAGATTGCCGAGCCGTGTCATCGGCGAGTTGGCGAAGAAAAACTATATTTCGAAAAAAACAACGATATCTTTAAACGGAAACTTACTATCGTCGTCCTTATGCACGTGCTGGTAAAGATTGGGCGGTTGTCGAGAAGTGTGCGTGGGCGTCGGGGACGTCGGCTGCGACCAGTGTTGCCCTGCACACCCGGCAGATCCTACAGGAACACTGTAATACGGTTCAACGCCCACGCCCATACCGATCCCGACTCCGACTTCCTCGCCGACGGAGGACGAGGCTCCGCTTCCTCTAGCTAACATTGACGGATACATTTTTTCGCTTTTCGTGGATCTGCGAAAACACAGGTTTAACCATCTGAATCGCTTTAATGGATATTGGCCTCGACACGTGTCGTGAACGTCGTGAACGTCACCTCGAAGATTTGCAAACAGTTTCCGATCCCATCGCGTCATCGAAATTATCGCCAATTGGTAACGATAAACTCCATTATACTTGATTATACGAACTGTTTGCAAATTTCTTTCGAAGAAGACGAGAAGCGCGCAAGTGTGTCTAAGATATCGATGCTGATCGACGAAGTCTCGTTCGCGCCGCGAAGGAAAGCATAAAGTCACCGAGGTTACTTTTACGCTTGGTTGCATTCAGAAATTAAGATTCACTGCGTGTGCTGATGAATGCAATCGCGTGTAAAAAGTACATGTGTACGCGTATCCTCGATACGACTAGTCCTTAGATGCGAAGAAACTCGACGAGCGAGAGAGAATCGGATCGATCGACTCGACTGTTCTTCGCATCTGACGTTCGGTTTACTTAGGACGACGGCCGACGGAAACACTGTCTGTCCATCGAGCGTATACGTAATTAGCCGATCTAGAAGAGGCACCTAATTCAGAGATCAATTCCCTTTCGTCCGAAACCGTCGAGCACCGCTTCTCGATCGTGTATACACTCGTAAAAGTGTCTCGCGGCGGAAGGAAACGTGGGGTGAGTTTGGTGAATCTTCGACAAATTTCATACGCTTCCTTCTCGCCGCGCGACCGCAAGGCTCGTAAATAAGCTTCAATCCTTGACTGGCGCGGTGTGAATCAAGCCTCAAGTGTGTATGCAAATGAGTAATAGCGGCAGATAGATAAAGGAGAAGGAATTAATTCGCGCCACGCCAGTCAAGGGGCAACATGCGTTTGAATAAGAGGCACATATCAATCACAAACACGAAATACGAGAACAAAAAAAAAAAAAAAAAAAAAAAAATTA
>NIPQ01091146.1:0-33077 GCA_002806875.1 Lepidotrigona ventralis hoosana | reverse complement strand
TTAAACAAACTCTAATTTTTCAAACATAACCTAAAATCTAACCTAACTTAAGTTTTTAAATTTTTAAGAGGTTATATCTATAACCGGTCTTTACCGAATTGCAGATTGAGAAAGATTTTTTATTACAATAATTTCTCATCGTATAAATATTCCACTGTCGGAATTTCTTTTTTGAATTTCCTGCTATTTGACAAGAGCCTGGAATGTTTTCTTTGAACAAACTTTAATTTTTCAAATAAAAATCTAACCTCAAATTTTTACGAGATTAACAGTTGTAGTCGGTCTTTTCCGAAAGATTTTTTTATTATAATAATTTCTTATCATATAAATATTCCACTGTCGAATAGAAAAATAGATCTTTATCTAATACGTGATTACTCTAATACTTCAATAGACATCCATGTCCCATGGATTCCGTATACATATATATAAATAAATAAAAGAAATTAATGATTTATTAATTTCGGTCGTTCCTTCGATTTATTATTCACGAAGTGTCGCCCTTTTCCCTTATGAAAAGTCAAAATATTTTGACAAACTCTTCGAGCTGCGGGAAAGAAAGTCTGAAAGGGAACGACTGAAACATTGTCGTTTCAAAACATTGACGGCGAACGAAAGTTAGAGTGAAGAATAAGAAATCCGAGAGAAAGAAAACGGACAGATAAAGAGTGACGAGGATAGCAGAAGGTGGGAAAGCTGTAAGAAACGACGACGACGACGACGACAAATCGAAGGACAATGCCTTTCTCCTTTTCTCTTTGTTCTTTATTTGCTGCGATAAGAGTGGCTTGGCAAGTTGGTTCGTGATATCTCGGGGGTCCTGTAAGCCTCTTATTCGTCGGACCGATGGCGCAGGATGCACACGTACGAGATGTCTAAACTTCCGACGACATACGGCCACTACACTGTACGCCGGGATTACGCCAGAGAGAGAGAGAAAGAGAGAAAGAGAGAGAGGCTACCATGAATGGGGCTGTTAGGGAAAAGGGGGTCAAATGCAAGCGCCTCTGCAACATGCAGTGTCACAGTGGCCGTATATTAAGAGGGAATAAAAGGGGAGAGAATAAACGCGCGAAACACGAGGAACGAGTTGAAATTGGAACGGATGAAAGAGCCGAGGGACGAGAAACCGATTGACCGGCCAATCGAGGGGGAAGAAAAATATGCAGAGCGGAGGAGAATGGCCGAAAGCAGGGAGGCAAGTTTGAAAGGGCACAGATCACCTAGAATCTAGAAGATTGCTCTCGTCATCAAAGAGACTTCGCTCGATTCGGGCTTGACGCGCGCGTTACCACGCGGAAATCTGGGGGGTTTGTTTCTTCAGTTTACCAACTTGTATCGTCGAACCGACGAGAAAGCCTCCCTGGTTTTGTCGAGTAAATACGTCGCGCGATAAAACTAAAAAACGAAGAAACGAAGAAACATTCGCGTGTTCGATCTCATTTTACTATTTTCGCAAAATAAAAAAAAAGTAAAAAATGTTCATTCGAAGTCGCTCCGCCGTGTTTCGCGACGACTTTGAAAGTTCAGTTTCTGTACAGCAACGATCATTAACTATTTAGTTCTCGTCGTCAAAGCACATCGGTCTTTGTAGTTGATTAGGTTGATTGAAAAGTAACTTCGTGTACGAATAAAAGACGAATTTTTAAAACTTTTATTAGAAATCGATTGGTTACCTTTTATGGCGTGTTTCAGGCATAATATGGTGACTTTATGATTCCGTGTTGAAAAACTTATCTTATCTTTCTCGACGAGGAACCAAGTTCGAAGAACGATTTGATACAAAGTTTCCTCGCCATACACATTGGATAATTTTTTACGAGCTTGCGAGTGCTCATTTTTCTTTCCTCGTCAGAGGAATTAGAACAAGATAGAAACGTTCGTTTATTGATTTTTTTTCCATTTTGGAAAAGCAATCGTCAACGAGATCGTGCATTTTCTTCTTCTGAAACGAAACTCGAACAATCAGGTATCAGGCTGTACAATGAATTTGCGATTTAAAGTGAAGTTAGTTGCATTTACGGTGACAAATTTTCGGGTTTTTGTCCACTGAGAAACGAATTGGCCGTTTCAGTTTGGCCCGGCTGAAATTGCCAAAGCAAACCGACAGCGGCACTTCAATTCGATTTTTCGCCCTCGATTTCAACTCGATTTCAAATGGCCCCGCGAGTGGAGCATTTAAAAACGTATGTAGGAAAAACGACGCAACAGCTGACGCAGGCACACAAAATGCTTTGCAATTTTATTTTGTAATTTCTAATAATAACTAACCTAATAACTAACCTAAGCCTAACGTAACTTGTGCAATAATTAGCCAATCAGATAGAACTGGCTGATTTCGAATAATCGTTGTTCGAGTAGCTCTCAACAATAGCGATCGATTGTTCTCCAATTACAAGGATTTGGTTCAAGAAACCGCAATGACTCGCGAATTCTTCCTTTTTATACTCTCTAGATACACGCGTGCCTAAAAGCTCGTGTAATTCGCGTGGTTTCAACTCGTTACCATTATTTTCTTTTTTCTTTTTTTTTTTCTTCTTCAAAGAGATCGATCCGCCGGAACCCCCGATTTAACCTCAATTAATACCCGCCCCAGTGTTTACCGCGCAATTCGATGTCAACCGATTAATAAAATCCTAATTGATACGTCGATGCGGATTGCGGAACGTCGCGCTCGTCGTTACGCGTTTAATGAACAACCGATTGGCGGATTACTTTGATTGGAAATGATCGGTACGGAACAGAATGAGGAAATCGTTGCGCCAACTCCTGCCTGTCAATGTGTCATTCATCGCCATAGACGCTGAATACTTTTAGTTTTCGTTGAAGAGTGATCGATGCTTTTTAGCGAACTGCGATGATATATATATATATATATATATATATATATATATATATATATATATATAATTTCACACACGCATGCAGGATTGTCGATAATTGATCATTTGCTGAATGTGAATATTTTGCACGTACAAAATAAATGGACAAAAAAAAAAAATGTGATGCGATTATTCGACAAGCTTGAATTACTTGTCCCAATAATTGCTTGGTCCTAATAATCTCAGAGAGACTAAAGTATCGGAGAAAAACTCGTTGCCAACGAGGATAACCATTTGCTTGATTTAAACGAAAGAGGCAATCTAACGAAGCGACATTTTTCAATCGACACGCCCATCGTGGAAGCATATTTTTATCGTACGAACACGTAATCGAACGAATATTATTCGGATCGTTTCGAGTAGAGAGACAAAAATACCGTAGAAAATGAAAACTCGTCGCCAAGAAGGATGGCACTTGATTGAAGCAGAATCTCTAACGAAAGAGATAACGCAATCTCTTGTGTTATATCTCGAATCGAAACGTATTTTTAGCATAGTAATTGAACGAAAAATCAAAAAGGCATCCTTGACGATGATATAAATAATTAGTCGCGTCAACAACGAAACAAACATTTCCATCAGTTCTATTATCCTGTTTGGCAGCGGTAATTTCGCAGATTTATTTGAAGGAAATGAAACAGCACGCGGGCCGGGTGTGAGTATCGATCTCTAGCCAAGTTCGCTGACCTTGTGATGAGAGGAATGGCCTGTGTGATTGGCGGAGGTGTGATTTCCGGCGGGAATAGATGCCAGGTCCTCGATGGTTAACTCGGCTAAGGCGTCGCTGCCACCGCTGCAACCGCCTAGCAAGCCGCCAGCGATGACGCCGCCGCTTCCTGGACTGCCCCCGATGCAACCTCCATCCGACCTTGCAACGTTTGCCGAGGGTCTCTTCTGCACCCTCCTCGAGGTCACCAGTTCCTTCACCCCCGACAACTCTCGCCTCGAACCACCCACGTATCTAAAAAAAAAAAGAAAAAAAACTATATAAAAACTACTAACTTATTACGCTCTTTACGCGACACCACGTACAGAAGAATATACAATGGCGCCAGATAGAGAACTTTTATTATTACCAAAGTGGAGCTGCGAAATTTATAGTTTTTTGTAATCTAGAATTTTCTTTTCCATGGGAATTTTTTCTTAATCGTATTACTGACTTTCTCTTGTACCTTGCGTCGTTTTTTTTTTTTTTTTTTTTTTGGGGGATAAANTTTTTTTTTTTTTGCTGCATAAAATTGTGCTTCATTTAAGAGTCAATACAAAATTTAAAGCACACTAAATGTCAATATATTTAAGTAGGATGTAATCTATGTTGAATTGTTGTTAAATTTGGGAAAAAGGACTTATGTCTGGTACCAAGTCAATAATTTAGTCGTCGGTAGTTAAAATGCTAAAAAATTGCCGACGATTTGGGTAAAAATAAGATCCACTTGGTCTCATTTCAAAAGAGCTTCTACCTTGATAGTAGATGAGCACTGCAATGGTACTCTGTATTTTTCAATTACGTAATGACTTTAACGTGAAACGTGGATGCTCTTCTTTGAATTGCGAAAGTTCGAACGTGTGTGAAAAAATTCTTCTCGCAAATTGGACCTGTCATTATTTCGAAAACTGAAGTCTTCTCCCAATCTCTCAAAACTCGTCGTATCTTTTTTTTTTTTTTTCATTTTATCGAACGTTGAGCGACGAAAATTCAAGAAATAAAAAAAATTTAATTTTTACGTTCCAAGTTCAATAAAATGGTGAGAAAAATCATACATCCAGTAATCAAAATTCCAATCTTCAAGATCATGGTAGATTTAAGCTTGATGAAAAAAAATTTGCTTTTAAAAGCATTTGCATTTTTGACGATTTTCGAAAGCACTAGATGATGTAAAATCCTCTTCAAAAAGAATTCACGATTGCCAGAGTAGAAATTTCACGCTTTAAAACAAGACCAAATGTATCGTTATGTTCCCTTGTATCGAAGTCGATTTTTCTCTTCTTTTAATACATTTTGAACATTTGAATACTTTGACTGATTTTCAAAATCAAAATGTCCCTGTACTAGAAAACAGTATTCTACAACGATGCTTTGCATTTTCAAACGATATGTAGAAAAATTGTCGACAATTTCTCATTGTCATTGGTGAAGTTATTGCAACAAATTATCAGCTGCAATGATAAACGAGATCTTGACACTTGAGATAATTTAAAACAGGCTTGTTGGACAAAAGTACACGTATCACGAACTGCGAGACTGCAGTGTTGTTTACTGATAACTGAGAAACACCGTGAAAAATGCAACGTGTCATTTAAATGTTAATCAAAGACTGTATACTTTTTCCGTCCGCTACAGAATGTCTCTCTTCATCCCTTCGCGAGAGAGACTTTCAAGCAACGAACTAAGGCATCTAGCTTTTCTATTTAGGGACACTTGGATGAGTTAACGCGCGGGATATAAAAAGCTGGATGTTCCAGACAATGGCGAGTCTTTTTCCTTCTTTTTNTTTTTTTTTCTTTTTTTTTTTTTTTTTTATAGATAAACTCAACTTTTCCTACTTTTCCCCGCCAACGTGGGAAGGAGGTTCGCTCTTCGATCGGCACGCTTTTCTTCCTTCTCTCTTTCGCGAAACGTTCCGAGCTGCGAATCGCGACTGAACTCACAAAATCCAATATCAGCTTACTAGAACCAGCAAACTAGACCGATTTTTATTTGTAGTTGTAAAACGATCTGCCGCAAAAATGTATAGATTGAAGCTTGTACATTCCACTGTATTGTACAGAGTGAATAGCTTCTAGAATAGATAGTACTCGTAGATATGTGAAAAGAAGTCCCGATAAATGAAACATTAATAGCTTCAAGGTTACAAATAAATTTCTTTTCTGTTTCGGTTGAAATGCTTGTGAAAAAGCTTGAACACATCCGGGAAATCTTTGAAAGAGTACGTAATTCATAAAGCATGCATAGAAATTAAAGGTGAGGAAACCTGCAATTAGAGAAAGAAGACGTTATATAAGGTTACTACTTATATATATTGTAGTATGATAGCTCTCGAAGCGAAGAAATTCGTTTCTCGAACGGAAAATCGTCTAATAACTTTGAAACTATTAATTTTTCGATTAATTCCTTAAATTGATTTCGAATTTATTAGGGCTTTTTCTCACGTTTCATCCTACAAACACTTTCTTCTATTCACCCTTTATATAATTTTCTTCTGACTCTAATGTCTCTAGTGGGAATTCTATGCTTTAGTCGACGGTAGTTCTAGTGTCGAATCAGAACCACGTTCGAGCCGAACGTGTATTTCTTATATTAATAAAAATCAAGTGTTATTTATCAGACTCGACACGCGTCCGCTAAAGTGTCCGACACCGGCCATACGAATATTGTGAGTGTCGGTCCGCAGGGACCGACACCGGCTAAACGAATGACGAAGTGTCGGTCCCGGGGGACCGACACCATCTCGTACGTATTAAAATGATCGAACGTACCATGAAACTAATCAAAGTGCCATATGGGCATATTTCCTGGTGGGAAGAAATTTCGAGACGATCGATCGTGCTTCGGTTAAATCGGGACAAGAGAGACTGAAGGAAAGAGATCTTTCGCTCGCTATCGCGAATTCAATTCGAAAGCACGTTCGAAGCGAAAGACAAAGACGTTTATCTTTCGAATGCGACGACGTCTCTTCGCCGCGAAGGCTTGAAATTGATTTCTCGCGTCGCGCTGCTTGTTTCATTCACTTGTTGTCCGATACTAAAGCCCAGAGCTTCTCGTATTCTGTCTGCTCGATTCCTCGGAGGAATTGTCTTGACATTTACCAACCAGTTGGTTGGTAATCGTGTTGAACATTATCTCTGAAACTGTAATTCAGCGTAGCCACCACATTCAAAGCGTGCTGCTCCACTTTTGCTCGTCTTCTGGCTATTTACGATCTATTCGCTCGGGCTTGCATCACCGTACACGTATGCACACTCGTTGTCGGATAATTCTCACAAACGTGCGCTGCACGCACGGTTTAACGCTTCAAGTTACTTCCTCTTCATGCTGAAGCTTTTTTATTTATACGCAAAAAGTCGCTGGAAGCGACAATTAAATCGCGAGGAAGCTCGCGATATTCTTTTCGTCGTCTCGTCTCGTAAAGAAGGGATTTAAAAACAAATGGAGCTATTTCCTCGATTCGTTGGAATTACCAAAGTGATCGAACTGACATCGATTTCCAATTTTTGTTAGACATTTTTTCTGTATTTTTAAAGATTTAACCCTTTGTCCTCGACAAACTTTTTTGCATAATCTACCAGTATTTATCTATGAAGCATCGTTTCAAATAAAATGACACAATATTGGAAATAATGGTATTTAACACGAAATTTTGTTGATTAATGAACGTGCATTGTGGGTTTGCTAGAAGTACAATATATACAAGAGTTAACGACACGTAGTTTCAATCTCTGGTTTCAAAATAACATTCTCCGCCATCTTTTTAAACTTTCGTAAGAAGCAATAAGAAACCTAATTTACGTGAATTATCCTGGATTATATGAATTATTTCAATGACTCAGGTTTGACTTTAGAAAGGTTTAGGTCTACCTTCTGAAATTCTTTTGTTCTTCTTAACGTCCTTATTATAGCTTTCACTTTAGGCATCTGTTCAGATATTATACTATTACATCGCATCATACAACACCAAATGTAAACGTTCGTTATAATTATCAGCAAATTATTAGTGGTACCCATAAGTAATACCGTTTCTTGATACAAAATTTTATTTTATTTAAGAGTTAATACAGTTTTAATCTATAATGTAATTTAATAAGCATAATGCCGATATATAGGTTATACTTGTACAGGTTATGTAAGATATATAGCAATATAGGTTAATAAGTTAATATAGCAATATAGAATATAGCAATATAGTTGTAGTAAGTTAAATTGTTATTATATATAAGAAATATATTAAATTGTTATTATATATATATAGAATATAGCAATATAGAATATAGAATATAGCAATATAGTTGTAATAAGTTAAATTGTTATTATATATAAGAATTATATTAAATTGTTATTATATATTATATATATATATATAGAATATAGAATATAGCAATATAGCAATATAGTTGTAATGTTATTATATATAAGTTAAATTATGTAGGAATATATAGGTTATAATAAGTTAAATTATTGTCATTAGATGACAATGTTTACTGAATTTGAAAAAAATGGCATTACTTGTGGGTACGTTAGATTTAAGTACGATGTCCTCTCAGAAGGGGCAATCGAGTAAAGTAGATAAACAGAAGCTTATCCACACTCCATTATCGCGTATTATAAAGTTTCCCTATTTTCATGTCCTCGATGTCTCTGATGGAAATTTTATGCTTCAATGGTCTTGGGGGTTAGTTCCAGTGTTGATCTCGACATTCCTTCGGCTCCGTCACCGTCGCGCAAGACGCGGTAATTAAATGAGACTCTAAGGAGGAGACGGATTAAGCTAGGTGAAAGTATCTTGACTCGAGCGTTGCGCGGGAAATTCGAAACTCCTAACCCTCGATCGAGTCCGAGGTGCTCTGAAAAGTAATTCGAACGTAATTCTCCCCCGACCCGGAAAAAAGAAAGAAAAAAAGAAAGAAAGAAAGAGCAAACACGAAGCTGGAGGAGAAGTGAGAGAGCGCTCTGCTCGATGGGAAAGAGATTAAAAGCACGAACGGTGGGGAAAGAGAGGCCCTGTTGCCGTTGTTGGAAGACTCGTGATCGCTTGGAATACGCTCCAGAGGACTGGCCTTCTTTGTTGTGCCTTCACCCCTGGCTTGTACACAGGGGGAGGAGAGGGTCCATCCACCATGATGGCTGCAAGGAATACGAAGGGTCGTGCCAGAAGCCGGGGGGGCCAAGTATATTGAATTTCCGAAAAGCGCGTTGGGTTTCAAGCGGATGATACGCGGCCTGCTTATGCCAAACGAGTTAGCGAGCCTAGCAAGGGGTCCATGATACGCCTCCGGGCTGTTTCACGTGTTACGAAAACACTCCGGTGGCCTAGCGGCGATTTCGTTTCGCCTCGACAGAGGAAGCGTGATTCGCGTGGGCGAACTTCCGCGGGAAAATTCGGGTATAATGCGTGGCACAATACGTAGCAATTTAACACTAACCGGTACCAAGCACGGTCAAATGATTTGAATGAAATTTCAAGATTTAATTAAAAAAAAAATTGATACATTTATGTTCATCTAACTTCATGTAAATATTCCTAGATTATCTGGTTAATCAATTTCTCAATTTTTGTTCCTTTTTTTAGTGAGAAGAATTCATTGCCCGACTTGTGTTACCGTGACCGATTATTTTACATCTTTTCTCTGTCTGGGATCTTTAGCTCTGGACTCAAGTATCTCAACCATAGCTGCATACATCTGAATGCGACATGTGTTTAGTTTATCGCGAGCAGCCGAATGAAACAAAACGAACAAAACATTCGTTGGAACTATTCGGAGGAGAATTGCCCAAACTGGCGAAATCAACAGTGATTTATAAATCAAATGATTGTACTCGAACAATTTATAAATCCAAACCAAGCGAAAAAGTTAATACTAAGTTCGAAGCATAAATGTGTAAAAATAAAAAAAACGATAGAAAGCGAATACTCGAGACAGTTGCATATTATATAATAAAATCAAATTCAGCGTCGATGTAACCGATCAAATCTTATAGATGGCCTGCGCAATTTTTTTTCAACATCGTTGATTTGGCCGGTGTCAATGCACGGTTATGTATTTACAAGGAAACAAATGGACAAAATATATCGAGACAACAATTTGCAGAAGACTACAATTAGCAGTAAACTATCGCGAATTTCTCCAAGAAGAAAAGGAAACCGTGCAAGGAACATCGAGTGACCAATGTAATATTTTCGCATTTGCATGTCAGACACGATTTTGCAAAGACAATAAAACAATTAACTCTTGTACGAAGTAAAATGTGCAAAGGGGAAGCCTGTCATCTGCAAGAAATGCAATTAAGAAAACAAAAATATCCTTCATTTATTTCTAAATGAAGCCTGTTTATGATAAATATAAAAATGAAAATACACGATTGGTTATCATGTCATTATTTAAATATTCCGCATTATTTCTTACGATAAGTTCCGAAAAAAACATTTATCTCATTTGACCGGTTACGGTAAGAATTAGGTATATGTGAAATGTTGCTAGTATTAGTGTTAAACGATGCGTGTGAGTGTCAGAAAAAAAGAAAAAAAAAAGAAGAAAAGTAAAAATCGAATTTTTTTTTTCTTTTTTAATGAGTAATGTAATTAATTTCCGCGAGATAGAAATTGTTTCGTGTGATACTTTTTGACAGAATGGTACAGATCTGCGACGGCGAATCGTATCGATTGAACAATTTGTTCACGTTGTTGGGGAAATGAGTGGAAAGATTGGCGGTAGCACGCTTTTCGCCTAGGTTGCATGTAGCCGTACAAGTGTCTGGATCGTGTCGGGGTTTCAAATATCGGTACAGAGGGCAAATTGCCACGGGGCACGGCTCTACAGATTTAAATTCAACGCCGTTCCTTGATATAATCGGGATAATCCACTCCCGAGTCATTTTAGGTTGCACGTTCTTGGAAATTTCCTTTTTCTCTTCTTTCCTTTCTTCCGCCATTTCGCGTCGTTTCTCTGATAAAATGCGAATCGAAAAGAAAAAAAAAATTGAATTGCGAATTGTGAGGGTAATGCATGTGCTTGATATACAGGAGAAATTGTTGATAATTTAAACTGATAATTTCGCAAGAAAAAAAAAAAAATTATGTATAAGGATACACTTGGTCCTTTTTTGAATATGATTTTAATACAGCGAGTTAGAAAGTGGAAAATCTTGAAGATCAAAGTTACCACTTTACAACAAGTACTAGAAATTTTCTATATTAGAACCTTCCTTAAAACCATACAACTTTTCTATTAAATTAAATTATTAATTTTTCGTTAAACGCACAATTTAAAAAGTGAATCACCCTGTATATCTATTCCTATTAAATCAGTTAACGTCTTTTTGCGAATGGAAATACAGGTGATTGTCAATTTAAATACAGGAAACAATGCACAAAATAACTTTCGAATAATAAGAAAAAAAAAAATAGACCTTTTCATTCCTTTCTTTCTTTTCCTTTTTAACGAAAGTTAAATGAAGTAAATAAATGAAATAAATAAATGAAAGTTAAATGAAATAAATAATATAAAAAGTTAAATGAAATAAATAAATGAAAGAAAATAGTGTAGAAATTCTAAACCAGTCATTGAGGACTCAATGATGAATTTCGATTGCCAATTTCAGAATCACTGGAACCTAGAGCACCGTTGGAACAATTTTTAACTTAATTCGAAGTAACTTTTGTGCGAAATTACGAGAGAGAGAGAGAGAGAGAGAGAGATTATTCCGATGGTCGCGTGGAAGATGTTGCAAATCGTTAGCTGCTTCCTTTGAATTATCGACGAAGCGGGTGTCCTATATTCTGGCGAAAATTCCGCTGGACTTTCTTATCTGGCGGACCGATTACGTATATAATATAGGGCAGCGGCGAGAAATTATTGTCGCTGGTCCAATACGCTTTACATGTGCGACACGTTCGAAGGAAATCAAATGAGATTGAATAGTCGAACGAGCTGGATAAAACGGCCCACGCTTCAACGAGGCTCTATTCGACCGAGACGAATCCAAATTCAATGCGGTGAATCTAATCGAGATGATCACAATTGACCTATTTCCTTTTTCTTCCTTTTTCTCTCTTCTATTGCCAATCCTCCCCTCCTGTTTTTCACCTCCAAATTTCTACTTATCCGCTCGATAGTTCTGCTCCGCAGAATTGTGAAATTCGCCGATTTCTATTGCGTGGTCTCAACGCCATGATTCTTTTCTTGGAGTAATTCAATAACCCCTTGTCTTACAATATCGATAATAATTGCATTCGTGGTACAACTCGTAGTTTGAAAGAAAATTTTCCATTTAAATTTAAATTTCGAATTTATTATGCCTTTTAGTGCCGACGAGAGCGAAAAATACCGAAAAATACCAAAAATGGCACCGTGAGGGTTGGACTTCTGATTTCTTCANAAATTATAATATACAGTACTTTTTTATCTCCCGTTTTGAGATCATTTAATAGGATCATTTAATTTCATTATTAATTTAATTAAAATTAAATTTTTCCAAAAAAAAAAAAAAAAAAAAAAATTTAAAGAGGAAAAAAAGAGTCATAAGGGGGATTCTGTTTTTGCAAAGCCTCAACTTTTCACATTCGGCAAACGTTGATATTACAAATCGCGCGAGCTGATGCTGCCTCGTTTGTAATTACGCGAGCGTGATTTCGACGCGGACGCGAATCAAGAGAGAGACACGGTAGATTTCTCGGCAAAATTCGTCTAACGAGAGAGCGAGACTAGAAGAATAGATAAAAGCGACATACACGAGAGTTAATTAACCGACGTCTCGGCGGCGAGGCTTGCTTAATTCAATAGAAGTAATCCGTGTAACCAAAGATAACCGTGCTAAGCTGCGCAGAGCCGAGTAATTGGAAGCCCCGTACGAAATTAGCCCTGAAAATTTCGTTTAATTAAAGGCCGCCTACTAAGGCACGTACTATACCGCGACTGCTCGCTACACACGCTATATTAAGTTTGATTTAGACGTTTCTAATCGACTTTGCCAAATTTAGATTCGCGCTAGAATAATCTTTTTTAGGTTAGGTTTAGGTTAGGTTAGGGGAGGGGGGCAAAATGATATACACCGTTAAAAAAACAATAATTTCATCGATATGCACAAAATCTGTAGCTTCAATCATTCCCAAGATATTTGACAAAGTATTTCTTCCGCACCTCCAATTTTGAGGTTAATTTCAGTTTGGATTCGCGTTTTTTTTTTTAGTAAAATGGTATACGCCGTTGAAAAAAAAGAACAATAATTTTGATATACACAAAATCTGTATCTTCAATCATCTGACAAAATATTTCTTCCGCACCCCCCAATTTTGAGGTTAGTTTTCATTGCCCCTTTCAACATCGACGACTACCGATAAAAAAAAGAAAGTACTTGTCAAATATTTTACTCGAAAACCACATTTATGCGAAATTTCATCAAAATCGATGATTGACACCTCGACATGTTCTCTTCCTATGAAATATCGAACTATAAATATTTTACAAGCACGTGGGTCAGTTTGAGAAAATTCCCTATTCCATCGTAAATGATTCTTGCTTAATTCAATGAGAAACAAAATGCGTGTTTCCATTGATTAAATTGCACGAACGCAAAAATTGTTGGAACGCGCTGCTCGCAATGGAAACGAGACTCGTGGGTTAGAGTTTTGCAATCGGGGGCCCACGTGCGCTGACGAATAATCTGCCGGCTGTGCAACGTTTCACGTTCAGTTTGTGACTCACTCGACGTGCCACTGAAACACGTGCACCCGAGAAGCAACAAGATGCCCTCGTGAAAACAAATGAACGAAAGCACGCGTGTTTTCACAACGTGCTTTGTCTTCGAAACTCTCCCTCCCCCCCTTCGAAACCTTTCTTTTCTCAAGTCAGAAGTCTAACTTTTCCAAGTCAAGTCGCAATTGCGTATCGTTTCATTAATCATTTTTTAATTCAACCCTCTATTGTATTCCGTTCCCAATTGGGGACTTAAATTTCAAATGTTCTATAGTAAATTAAGTAGACAATTCATTGGTAGTTGCCAACATTTATAGTTACTTTGTTTGGTGCAAATTGTATCGTAAGTTTTTTTCGTGTAGAGAGCGATTTATTGTATTGAGGTAGGTGTTTATAATGTAATATAAATTGTTATGCAGTCAATGTTTTGTGGAATAAATAATAAAATTTTATTATTTATTTCATGACCACACTCATTTTTAAGTAGACTAACTCGTCGTAAAGATTCATGCAATAGAGGATACTTAATAACGAAAAATCTACTCCTGCGCGACACTTACCTCTCGTGATCGTGGCCGTAAGACGGATTGATTCTACGCGCGTACAGCGAAGCACCGCCCTCGGACATGTAACCGTCGCACAAGTCGGACAGAGTTCTACTACCGACGGTCATGCCACCGCGGAGAACCTCCCCGTCGCTGAGATAACCGGAGGCGACGTCGATGTCCGCGTAATCGTGACCGACATGATGATGAGACGAGGAATGAAGAATCGTGTACTGTCGCGCGGTCGTCCTGCTTGGCAGGGTTTGCAGGGCCCTAGCGCCCGGCGTGTACCCGCGCAGCAGAGGCTGCATCGGCTTCACTGTCATCTCCGCTTCGTCGTCACCCATCGACCCTCCCCCGCAGCTTGAACTCTCCGACAATACCTGTGTGAAATTCATCGACTCAACGTTAGGTTCGTTCGACTAACAGTTAACCCTTTTGCACTCCAACTAAGATCCTTTCTTTTTTTTTTTTCTTATTCGAAATGTCGAATTATTGTTTGTAATGCGCGACGTTAGAGAATTTATATTCCATCTTTGGTAGACTAACGGTCACCATCGTCAGAGTCAGAATGCTTGGCGTTTCACAATGAAAAATGCATGATCTTGACATGATGCATTGATTTTGACTGAGAATATAATTTATTAATATTTTCATCTCCCCTTCTACTACATCATCAAATACTGTCTGGAGGAGTGCAGAGGGTTAACTGTGTATGTTGAACATCTTGTATTTCTGAAGCAGTTTCGTCATAGTTGAGGAATCGTTAGAAACTCAGCAGGGTTGCTAACCTTCTCCATTTGCTCGAAGGTCGTGTCAATTTTCCTGTTGGGTATGGTCTTGATCTCGCTGCCACTTTCGCTGCTGGGCCTGTAAATGACGCTGCTGTCGCTGGAGTTGCTCTGGCCGGTGCTGTTGGAATTGCTGTGAGAGCTCTCGGACATGAGGTCGGAGATGCTCGGCATCGGCGACACCATCGCCACCGTGTTCGGGTCGAGTTTGCGATGCAGAGCGTCTGCTTTTAATTTCGTGGGCGTCGGCACGCCCGGTATGCTGTTCTCCTTCGGCGGTTTCGACGTGCCTTTCACCAACGCCGTGGGCTTCGGAATGCTGGAGCACCCGCCACCGCTCAAAGTCGAGCCCTGCAGCGGGCTGTTGAGAAGCGAGGGCTGCTTGTTCCCCGCGCCGAAATTCACCGCGTGAACAGGTGTCGTCGCGTTGACAGCTGTCATCTGAGGATGACTCTCCTGAATGCTCGCCATTTTCACGTCCGTCGTCGACGTTTCCGGGCTGTTGCGAGGTGAAACCGGCGGCGTCTGCTTCGGACTCTCGTGCACCTCGCTCGGCAATCTGCTTTTCACCGGCAAGCTCGTGTTTTGCTGCTTCGAGGGGGAACCGCTGTTCTCCACGGTCCCTGCCATCTCGTTCTCGCCGATTTCTCGCTGCCTCTCCATCGTCGTTGACTTCTGCTCGCAGGCTAGGTTCGCCTGGTTCATAGACAAGGTACGATCGATCCTGCAGCCGTTCTCCACGTTGGCCATGACGATCTCCTCGTGGCCGGTCTGCTTGATCATCCCGTTCGCCAGCAGTCCCTTCTGCGCCAGAACGTCCTTGTTCAACCCGTTCGGCGGTTGAACTTTCGCGTTTTGCAGGGGGACTTTCGCCGGGTCGGGTATCTTTGCCGATGGTAGCTCCATCTTTGGTCGCGGCGACTGCCTCGACGACTCGACGTTCTTCAAGCTGGCCAAGCTCCTCGCGTCCGGCGCGGCGATCTGCTTCGGCGGCACCAACGCCGAGGGATTCGCAATTGCTGCGGGCTTTTGCAACTGGCCGCCAGTCGATTGCTTCAGCAGATCGTGCGGACTCGCGGGCTTTTTGTCCATGGCCGACGATAGCTTGGCACCGACGGCGCCGATTTTACTGGCCGGCTTGGCATCCTCCAGCTGCGACGGATTGTAGCCGAGCAACTTGTCAGCCGCAACTTGTCCGCCGCCCTTCGTCCGCGCTATCTTGCTCTGACCTTTGCTCTGCTCCTTCCTCGCCGTCTTCGGGCTCGCTTGTTTCGCCGGCTTGGCCGACTGAAGCTTCGACTTCAACGCCCGGCTCTTCGGCGACTCCACCTGCAGCTTGCTCTGGTCGCACAGCGACGTCGAGCTGTCCGAGTGCTCGGACTTCGCCGAAGAGAAACCCGATGAGCTTGACGTGCGTTTCGACACGCCGGACGACGCTTTCCCGCGGTCCTGGCTCTTCTCCTTGTTGTTGAACAGTTTGAACTTGTCCAGCACGGAGTTCTTGTTCTGCTGCACCGGCGCACCCGACGGCGTGTACGGAGACGCTTGAGAAGCAGCCCTTACGCCGCTGGGTTTTCCCACCGTTGACGCGCGAGGGCTGAAAACGTTGAATAATCGGTGATTAATCTGACGTTGTCATTCACGTTATATATATATAGTGGCCACTGAAAGACTGAATGACGTTAAAGAAAATCAACTTTTACAAACACACATGTTTTTCTAATTTTTTTATTATTTTATTTGGAAATATAATTAATGAATTGTTTTCAGTGTGAAAAACAACATTCCTCAAATGACCACCATTTTCCTGCTCACAAGTACAGGCCCTTCAGTTTTTCAGCGGTGTTAGTGTATGAGATATTCTACTCGTCAGATATCTAGATAATCTAGATACAATTTTATCCAGCGTTTCGAATAACTTTGTGACAAATGATAAAACAAATTTATAGAATGGTAAAGAATGGTAAAGAAAGTATTCACGTGTAGCAACAACATCTGCCAGCTTTAAACCAACATCTTTTACAACTGGAAATATTGTTAGTTCAAATGGACAAGTCTATCGGAGGAAGTATGGATTCTTTGAATCTGAGTAATTCATGTTTTTGGTGGCGAATGATGAAAACAAATTACAATTTATTTCCACCTGGAATGGCGGAGAATTCGAGATGAAAATATCAAAGATTGGCAAAAATATTTACGTGTTACCTGCAACACTTGTGAAATACTTTTAAAAAAATATTATTAGTCCAAGGCGGACGAGTTCATTGTCAGAAAACACGGACTTTTTAGTATTTTTATACAAAAATAAAAACATCCAATGTGTAATTACTTCGTACATAATAAAATAATTATCTCATTGTTTTATTATTTGTTGCTAGAGACCACTGGACTTTTCGATACTTTTGTACAAAAATGGACACATCCAATTTACAATAATTATTTCATCAATCATTTGTTTCATCGTTTATCGTTAAAGCATAAATCACTTTGTTGTACTTTTGTACAAAAAAATGGACACATCCAATTTACAATAATTACTCATTGTTTCATCGTTTATCGTTAAAGCATAAATCACTTTGTTGCACGTATCTGAGTAGTATGATCAGAAACGATTGATATGTAGCCTCGTATACCCGAGCATCTCACAGTACGAGTACGAGTTAGAGAAAATTGTTATTCACCTCGGTGTGGTAGCTGCAGGTTGTCTGTTGGACGAATTTTGATTCCTCGGCTGGGGGATGAAGGAGAGCCCGCTCTGGGGCGACTGTTGCTGACTCGGACTCGTGCTTCTGGAACTGCTCGCGCTGCCTATGCCGCCGTTGCCATGCTTCAAGCCGCCTGAAACGGAAAATCGTCGGCTTCTGTTTTAATCGTCCCCGGGCGGTATCGTCTGTTTGCTTTAAAACAGTGAAAGGATCGTCGGCTTTAAACTCAGTTTAAACAGCAGATAGTGGACGGAGAGTGGTAGTAAATGATCCGAGGGAGTATCACAATGGATGATGAGGGGCCATCAGCTATATTCAAGTCGCGTTAATAACGACAAAAAGAAGTTTCGACATTCGAGGAAATATCCGTTTCAAGCGCACTCGTCGACGGTTAATTAAACGATCGGCGATAAACGATCGGCGTGATTCGCCTTGGTCTTTTTCCTAGCGCGTCCGCGCTGTCATTGGCCGCCGTTCGATACGCGAAACGACGATCGGCCGGCTCATTAACCGAGTACAGTTGCGACACTGTACCAGGCTCCTTAGCTCTGTGTCTGGCAAGTATTCGCTGTTTGCAGACAAAATAAACCACCGGCTCGCCATGGTATATGTATATATACAGCGCGAGCAGCGTGCATTTACCGTGCAACGAGATTAATCCAGTGCTGCTCGTTGCTCAATCTGTCACCACTCTGCGATCGCAGACATTGTCTCCAACCGAATAATTTACGTTCACGTTGTCGAACAAGTTGACCGTCACGCGAGTTTGTATTGTAAATAATCTTTTATATAATAATCTTCAGTAATATATCTTCTTATTTTTCCAATTTATATCATAATTTTATACTATAATTTCAACGAATATAAAGAATAAAAAGAATCTTATATTATTCTTTATAATTGTATTATTAATTATAATCTTTCGCGTTGGTGATAGCTTTTGTATTAATTCTTCAATTTTTCGATCTCTTAGTGGTATTTAAAATAACATCGATCAACATGAAAGTGTGCACTTGATGAAAAATTGTCGATACTTACTGCTCTTATTCAAGGGGGAGATTTTGAGCTTCAAGACCACGGTGGGGATTTAGTTATGAAAAGAATTCCTCAGCGTGCAAAATTTTCGTGAGCAAAAATGCGTAAATCTTCGTAAGTGACGTGAAAACCATCTTTTCACGCTTAAAAATGAATCTAGAATAGAGTACTTTCTGTATATTAACACTTCGCAGATTCCTTTGAGTTTTTAAATTTTACACTGCCTAACTATTTTGCCAGGGAATTTGTAAATATAATATTTGTTCACAACTTTATAACGAATCGTTCGATGTCGAATTTTTTATATGACATTTCTCTCTTCTTTTTACGAGAGAAAACAAATCGACAGATCGTTCGGTACGAAAAATTGACGCTGTTCCACAGAGAGAAACAAGTAGCCAATAGACCGATTACAGCAATAGAATAGAAAATTGCGAGATAAACTGTTCGGTGTATCTAAATTGCCGCAATGAAGATCCCCTGATAAATTTTAATCTAGATCATGAAACAGCTGCGTTATCCTGATCCATGCCGTCGCTGCCAGCTGGCAGAAGTTACGCAATTTATTACTCGTGTCACTCTATCGCCGCACAACCGTAATTAGTAGAAAGGCAGAGTGACTTATTAATATAAGCCCGAGCAACCGAATTCGCTTGATAAACAGCATTGTTAGATATAATTCAATATATCGTAATTACGTCCCGGGCACCCGGAACAACACGCGAAATTATTCATCGTTTCTACGTGATTAACAATTCCGACGTTGTTGACGCAAATTGACCGAGCGAATCAATCAATTCGCTCCTCGTCATATATTTCGTATATTTATTTTTTATTTTATACGTTTATTTGTATCTACTTTCTTGCGTTTACATTTATTTTATCTCGTATTTGTATTTATTATATATTATATTTATATTTATTTTGTATCATATTCTTGTCAATACAATATTCATATTTATATTAATCTTCGTTTCCGAATACATTTTTAATCATTTTACATCATATTTGTATTTATTACATATTATATTTATCTTATATCATTTTTATATTTATTTTATTTTATTTCATGTTAATCGTTGTTTTCGATACGATTCGTTGCTCCTTGCTCGTTCATCAGCAATGCCACGAGTTTGAGGTTAGTTTCGCACGCAAATCCATACCTTTGCAAATATCTATAATTATTTTATATCATATTTGTATTTATTACATACTATATTTATATTTATTTTATAATCAATTTTCGTTTCCAATAAGATTCATTGCTCCTCGCTTTCGTCAGCATTTGAGGTTAGTTCGCACTTTTGCAAGTATAATCATATTTATTACAGATTATATTTATATTTATTTCATATCATATTAATATTTATTTTACTGTATATTAATTTTCGTTCCCAATACAACTTATTACTCCTCGCGTTCGTCAACATTTGAGTTAGTTCGTACTTTTGCAAGTATAATCATATTACATCATATTTGTATTTATTACATATCATATTAACATTTATTTCATTGCATATTAATCTTCGTTTCTAATACGATTCATTATTCCTCGCTTTCGTCAGCATTTGAGGTTAGTTCGTATTTTTGCAAGTATAATCATTTTACATCATATTTGTATTTATTACATATTATATTTATATTTATTTTATATCATATTTATATTTATTTCATATCATATTAATATTTATGTTATTGCATATTAATCTTCGTTTCCAATACGAATTTATTGCTTCTCGCATACAACGTTTGTTAGCTGTGTCACACGTTTGAGGTTAGTTTCGCTGAAACTGGACGCGACTCAGTTCAAAACGTTCTCGATTTATGAAACCGATTCGCTCTGGAGAAGCTCTGCGAAACACGTAGGCAGAAGGATCGTAGGCAATGTATAAACTCGAGCAACATCAATCACGGTGATTTTCTATCTAGCTGAAGCAATCGGCGATTGGAATCAATTCCTCCGTTCGGTGAAGTGGACGCGAAGCCAGCAACGGCTCGGCTCTCACGTTCGATCGGCGCTCGTTGCTGGTAATCTCTCTTCTTCATTGGCACACCGGTGTGCTGACACTGATTCGCCGTAATAGCGGAGGCTAATTCCGGCGGTCAACCGGCCGGCTCAATTGTCAAGCTACGTGACACACAAATCGGCCGAGATCAGATAAGGCGAGATTAAACGGCTGCAGAGGACGAGGCAGGGAGAAACGAGGTCTGAGAACGAAGAAATCTTGCGACGTTCGGTTAGTTAGGGGAGTCCGTTATTAGTTCAACCCTTTATCGATCGGTGACCGTTGCGGCGAACACGGGCGTGCGTGCCCGCATTCATAATCGGATACCACGCGTGCCGGTGAATCGGTGAATCGCGTTGCTTTCGCCGTGTTGCACCGATGATGGAATTCGAACGCGAGCGCGCGCGCAGTCGAACAAAAAGGCAAGAGAGAGAGAGAGAGAGCGCAATTAAAACGGGATTTAGAGTTTTCAACGATGGTATCATGGCCAACGATCGCCATGAAGGAGACGAAGAGGGCACGAAGAGGTCAAGACAGCGCTTTTCGTTCGATATCATACTATCGCGGAGATATTTTGCACGCTTCGATTTTACCGTTAGAGACGATTGTCTAATTGCAGAATCGCGCTTTACGCTCGAGGGAACGTGGTTACGTAGATTATGTAAAATTGGCACTGCTTGTCTGTGCACCGAAGTTTCGTTCACGCCTCCGATTTTTTTCGGGAAAATCATGTTTGAAAATGTATCAAATATATAGCGGATAATTCGGACAGGAGGATGTCATTTTCAAGGAAATTAGATTTGAATATAAAATCTTCAAACTCAAAAATGAAGCATCGCACGTACAAATAAATTTTATTCCATTCTTTTTTTACTTATTTTCGTACGTAGAATAACCTTCTGTTAATTACTCTTTTCTGTCACAATTGTCTAAATTCGAGTACACTTGATGAACTCGATTTTTTTCGAAAGTAGAGGTGAGAAAATTTTATTCTTTCTTTTCGACTTAGAATTGTCTCCTATTCGGACGTTGTACTACTAATTAAGGGACACCTTGTATGTAGAATTTAATCTGACCTTTTATATCAAAGTTTATCTTTACAAATCTACACAATTTGTGCTAAAGATTGCCTCATTGAATGGACGAAAAAAGCTCATTGGCGCATCTAGTTTTCACGAATAGTTCACCACGTGCAAAAGTAACAAAAATGTAGCAGCAGTAATTTTTAATAACGAGTTGTACAACAATAATGCAAGAAATGTCACTTGTAGTTCCTTAATCTGCGTTTAATGTTAGAAAAAAATTGCAAAATATCCTCTCCTGCAACATTAAGGAAATATTTTATATTCCGTTCAAACATGGCAGAACTGAAGAAAAGGACCTTTTCGATTCTCGAATATTTATATTGCTCGTACACTACACTAGTATACTATATTGTACAAAGAAAAAAAAACAAACTCATTATTGGAAATTGCACATTTTGTACGTATGATAAACTATTTATGGAAACAGAAATCTTCGAATAGAAAACTGAATGCCATTACAGTAAAGCTAAGCGTCAATACATTCTTAACTCTAATATAGCGAGTACGACTATTTCCCTACAAATATTTATTGATTAGTTGATGAATAATGATTGTAGAGTTTGTCGGCGAACGATCGTTTTGGCCAAACATTCAAATCACTTTCGTCGAATCGCCGCAAACACGATAATACCGAATAAACTACAGATCAATTGTGCCATTGTGCGGCATGAGATTCGTATCTGAGCAGGAAACAAGTCTCAGCGCCTTGGCAAAAGCTTCGGTCACCGATGCCCGAGATAAATTTTCGATTTAATTTTTTTTTCTTTTTTTTTATTTCTCGTTTTATTTGCTTATCGAAGGCGAAGAGGGGCCGACAGATAGAGAAGCTAAAACGTGACCAGGCATTAGAGGCCTGCCTGTCATGAAAATGATTCATCGGAACTGGCAGCACGACTGGATCGATCCAGCGAGAGAGATATTAACGACATCCGCGCGCTCCGAATTCTCAAACGGTGACCAGAGACCAGACACGAAACACCGCACCTGGGACACAGAAAACCACCTGCACCATTTTACTCTCCCATGCGTTTATTTCCTTCTCCCTCACTTTCTTTCTTTCTTTCTTTCTTTTTTTTGTCTCTTTTACTCCCATTCAATCCAAAACGCCAGGTGTTTTCAATCATGCGCTCTTGCAGTATACCAGCGTGAATGTATAAGCGTCGAGGAGAGAAATTTTACGTCGGTATTTTTCCCTTTTTCTCTCTCTCTCTCTCTCTCTCTCTCTCTCTCTTGTTACTTCGCGNTTTCTAGTTTTAAAGCCTCTGGCAGGGAAATGGATTGATAACTTTCCAACAAAGTATGCTCGTTCGAATTTCGCTAGTTGAGGACCACTGTAAATCGGCGTGCACATCTGGCTGTGGCCGCCCTGGAAACGTGGGAGTTGCGAGTCGAGAGTAAAGTATAAACTATGGGGTGCCACCCCATCTCGTAGCGGGCTACCTACCACCTACTCTCGGCCACCATAGACGTAGCTAATATCATCGTCCATGCGAGTGTACACACGCGCGTTCGTTATCAGTCGTATACATTGTCCGACTCCGACTAACGCCGAGTTTTCCGCCGCGCGTACGACCACGTATGTACGAGGAGAACAAGCTTTTTCGAGCCACGAGCGCGCACGAAATGGGGTGACCGAGCTGCATGCGCACAAGCTCGGTCGAACGAACACTAACACCAATGCGCGGAGATTCGCGCACTTTTGTTCAACACGGTTAGCTTTGCTCGCACGAAATAGAACGCGTAACCACGATCGAGGGAGGGTACGTTTGTACATATGTACGACAGAAGGAGAGAGAAAGATATATATATATATATATATTTAAAAGGAACATAGGGTCGCGTACCCCGTGGAAGCCAGTTTCCATGGTGGTCCAGATCTCTCTCCGTGGCAGCCAGAAATGCGCAAAGGGTTGCTAAAAGCCATTCACGGGACTAATGGCTAATGGGGTGTTCTTAACGCGGTACCGAATCTACTGCGCCGCTTGCCACCCTCGTCCAACCATTCCCCGTCCTTACGTAAAACTAAATTCGTAACACGCGCGAGACGCTAAGAAGTTCGTTCGATTCTATCCCCAAGCTGTTTAACCCCTTGCCTTACCGATTTTCTTCTCAAACTTTCTATTCTAACGCGTTACACCGTGTCAAGTGCAAAACATTGAAACGCATTGTGTATGAGAGCCTGGCCCATCTAAATATCTTTTCGAATTGTATGACGATGCAGAAAATATTTTTCACCTGACACGAATTGGTAAGAATATCTTTTTTATTTTAAGAATATCAATTATCTGTCTCTTTTTTTCAGAGTTTTTTAAACAACTATACATATATATATATATTTTTTTTTACTGTAAATGATGTCAAAATCTTAACCATTTAACACTGCGAACGCGTGCGTGCTAACAGCGACTTTATGGCTTTTATGACTCTATGTCTATATTACGTAATATTTATATTTCGAAAAATGTTAATAGTTAGTCTTATCATTCGATTATTTAGACTCACGCTGATGCTACAACTAAGATGATAAATCAAATGTTAGTGAAAACTAATCCAAAAATCGTAAAGTCGCTGTTAGAACCCACGCGTCCGCAGTGTTAACTTTTTTGTCATTTTCCAAGGAAACTATTAGGTCGCTACCTGTGATTCCTCGGGAAAGTTTTATCTTCGTGATGAATAGAATACAATGCAAGAAAAAAGAAATTTCTTTTTGAAATTTAATTTCGCGGCAGGTTCTTTACATGTATAACATAAACAATACGACCATGTAAATATATCACTTTGTATCATATATTACAAATGATCAGATTTTCAATATTTTGTTTGTATTGTATTGAAAATTAGGTATTGTCTATATGCCTCCATAAAATTTAAAGTGTGCAAGCTTCTATTCATATATTTTACGAAAAATTATTCAAATCTTTAAAAACACACTGTTTCACGCCTGCAAAATGTCCAACGAAAGTGACAAATTGGTCATTTCGACGACTCTGGTAGTTGCAGTGTGAAAAAATTCGGTTCGTTCATTCTTTCATTCCTTCTGGGCAAATAGACAGTGTAAAATTCGACGCGAGCAAACACGCGAGGAAAGCTAGACGCATCGATCACGACAACGTAGAGCGACAAAGGCGAAACGTTAAAGCGTCGCGGTGCTTTATGGGGGATGGGAAACCGAGGCTCACTGTCGAGAAAATGAAAGGGAACGAATGCCAGTAACAGATAAACTGCAGGCACTGCAGGAAAGATCGTGGCAGGATGTTACTTCGCGATAACTGTTTCGGTCGTTAATGACTTTCCATAAAAAGCAATTTGCGCGACGAGCAAACTTGGCATGGGGGGAGGGAAAAAAATGCCATTTCTTTTCCCATACAGTTCCCCTCGTTTCACTCTGAACGAACGTTCGTTTTTTCGATAACGTTCCCGCGTATTTATCGTCCGCGACACAGCGGCCTTATCTTCAACACTACGAAATCCATCCTCCTGTTCGCGTTGACGTTCGTTCGAAACGAAGAACTACAGGCCAGACGATTGTTTCTCTGTCAATCCTTCGCACAGCGAACGGTGTATGGTAATTTATCTTCATTCAATATCTATTTCTCGTTATTATGGATGAATCACGGATGAAGCCGGTAACGCACGCGACCATCGTAGATCCCAAAGGGCCCATAAATACCGCTTAAGTCGTCGGGAGTGCGGTCCAAACTTTGTAATATCCAAGTCCAAGTCCAAATTTATCGAACGAGATTTTAATACATAATTATAATAGTAATGTTACGTATTACAAATGTTTTAAGTACCTAACAGCTGGGAGAATGAGTGTTTTGAAAAATTTTCAAGTAACATTACTTTTAAGTTACTTTTCAATGCCATTTCAGAAGTAATTCGTGAAATAACGAAATTATATTATCAAGTGTTTCATATAAGAATTAAATTAATTTGTTTCCCACTGAATGATTCATTTGTTAGTTGAAATTATTTTCTGGTTTACCAGAATCTTTATTTGGTATTTGATTTTTAACTGACTGCTTTTTTTTCTCAGGATGTAACGTTTGTATTTACTGTTTCTTATTCTGC
The DNA here is from genome assembly GCA_002806875.1 of Lepidotrigona ventralis hoosana. NCBI lineage: Eukaryota > Metazoa > Arthropoda > Insecta > Hymenoptera > Apidae > Lepidotrigona > Lepidotrigona ventralis. Next base: position 7,550 of record NIPQ01091146.1, on the reverse strand, counting down.
GACTATGGCATGATTATTACGTTTATCTATCAAACAGAATGGATATTTGATGTTTTGATGATGATAGAAGAAATTTAGATACGTTCCGTGACCAATAATTAATAAAACAAGTATTTAAATAAAATATAATATTCTCATTTGCTTTAGCTACTTTGACAGATGTCTCCAAATTTTAATCATTAACGTTCGACCAAATGTCTGAGGAACGAGTCCTATTGAAAGCTAACAATAACACAAAATTTTATCGATTATCAACACAGACACTAGTAAATTATTTTAATTTTCATTGATTTTCTTTTTTTTTTCATTTGAGTATTTTGGTTTCATATTGTCAAACAAATATTATTTTCTCGAGTAATCAGTTCTTCTCACAATCTTCAAATTCCTTTGAATCGACCAAACAAACTACACGCCAAATTAATCCCCAAAGGAAACATTCAGAATCTCAAGAATTCGTTCGAACAAATGATCAATTTCTGGCCAGACGGTGCGAATCTCGTGAACGATCGAAGCAGTCGCGATGCTCGAGAGAAGCTTTAATAAAGACGAGTGAGTATTCAGACGGTGAGTTAAAATAGCGGAGGCTGGCTAAGCGAATCGATACAGTTTGGAAAGTTTTCCTCCCGTTCGGCAAGTGGAGGAAAACTTTATACGCGAGCGAAGGAAACTCACCGAGTTGTGATTGATGCGTCGGCGTCGGAGCGGGCCTAACCTTGTCTGGAGGACATCTCCTGGTGGCAGCCACGGTGGCAGGCAAGGGTATGCTCGTGGTCCCAGCACCGGGTCCGCCACCTGCACCGCCGACTGCCGACTGCTTGTTGTACGGAGACGGCAATCTGGAACGAACGGATCAATTTAGAACAGAGTCGTCCCAACAGTGTCGTTACTGTTGTTCAGACCGAAATCTCTCTTTCCCCTTCTCAGACTCGATCGATAGTTGACCATTTTATACTTTGTAACCGTCTTTTCCCAAACAGTTCCTCTCTCGCATTTTAGTTATAGTATGTTGTGTTGTAGTATAACATGTATGTTGTTTAGTATAGTATGTTATTCTTCTTCCTGCTGTGTGAAAATTACATATGTGCTGTTTGCAGATTTCTTCTGTCGCAATTTAGTTGTAGTGTATGTTATGTTATAGTATAGTATGTTATGTTAGTGTATGTTATGTTAGTGTATGTTATGTTATAGTATAGTATGTTATAGTATGTACGTTATTTAGTATAGTATGTACATATTTAGTATAGTATGTTATTCTTCTTCTTGCTGTATGAAAATTATATATGTGCTGTTTGTACATTTCTTCTTTCGCAATTTAGTTATAGTGTAGTATAGTATGTTATAGTATAGTATGTATGTATTCAGTATAGTATGTTATTCTTTTTTCTGCTGTGTGAAAATTATATGCGCCGTTTGTACATTTCTTCTTTCGCAATTTAATTGTAGTGCAGTATGTTATGTTATAGTATAGTATGTTATATTACGTACGTTATTTAGTATAGTATAGTATAGTATTTAATATGTTATAGTATGTACGTTATTTAGTATAGTATGTATGTATTTAGTATAGTATGTATGTATTTAGTATAGTATGTTGTTCTCCTTTCTGCTATGTGAAAATGACATGCACCGTTTGTACATTTCTTCTTTCGCAATTTAGTTATAGTTTAGTATGTTATGTTATAGTATAGTATGTATGTATTAGTATAGTATCTTATACTCCTTTCTGCTGTGTGAAAATTAGACGTGCCGTTTGTACATTTCTTCTCTCGCAATTTACTTATAGTATAGTATGTTATGTTATAGTATAGTATGTACTNGATTCATTCATTCGGCTTCGAGCATCGATCCTCGAGATTATCCTCGTTAAACCGGTCATTTCTCGCAGGAATCGAAGGAACTCGAAGATTCCCTCGCCTCGGACAATTCACGCGTGAACGATGCCTACATTGTCGTTTGCTGCTGTTCGTGACGAACGATTTTACTCTGCTGGCGCGTGTAATAATTTGCTTAATTACTACCGTAATGATGTAACGAGTCGCACGATCGGTCAAAGCTCGAGGTCTCGCCACTGCATGTTTACCGATAATCGTTACCGATGTTTCTCGTTTGCACGCGCGTCTGAAGTTTGAAATTTCTAGAACGATCTCTCTCTCTCTCTCTCTCTCTCTCTTCCTCTATCATTCCTCTGCGATTCGTCCGGCTGGACCCCGCTACGAAACAACGATCGTCGAGCCATCGATCTCGTCGCCTCGATGCAACCGCGAGAACCGCGACCGATTCTCCGCGTGACTTTCGAAACGAATCGACGTATATCGGAGCATACTTCCGATAGGCTCGATCTCACAACATCAGCCTTGTTTTTTTTTTTTTTACCGGGGGACCAAGTTTCTACTTTGCTGATTCGCAAGATTCAGCAAACAGCGTGAACGATCGGAGAGGAAGTTTGTATATATTCACTGCACTGCACGTCCACCGACAAGCAACGACGATGCCTTATGGCGAGGCTGTTCCACGGTCATGCTGTGGCCATGGTGTGTAGGCATCGTTGATGGCCCGTTTCAAACTGAGGCCCGCCGAGAGAGAACCATTCCTGTTCCCATAGCACGTGGCTTCTCTCTTTCGCTCTCTCCCTCTCTCGCCCTTGCCCCCACCATCCATGCTCGTACAATCCCCATTACTCTCTCTCTTCCTCGTTTTAGTATCCCCCTCGCTCCCAGACTCTCTCTCTCACACACTCTCTCTCTCTCTCCTCCCTTTCTCTTCTCTTCCCGATCCCCATGCAGATGCGATATATACCTTCCCTTTAGCAGGGTCTCCTGAAACGCTACGCGTTTCATCTCTCCTTCGCAATATTCCCATCTATCCGTTTCTCCTTCCTTCGTCCTCCAATGCTTCGGACACCAAGGCTTCCTCCCTCTCTCTCTCTCTCTCTCTCTCTCTTTTTTTCTCTGTTTCTATTCATTCCTCCTCGTCTGTTCGCGTTCACCCCCATGAACCCTCTTCGTTCGTCGCCCTCGGAGCTCGCAACAATCGCGTTTTCACTTCTCTCTCTTTCTCTCTCTCTCTCTCTCTCTCTCTCTTTGTCACCTACACACAACATCAGTACCCCACAGCCTCCGTGGATTTCCCCACTGCAGCCGAGTGACCAATCGCGGCGCTCGCCTTCCGCGAGAGCCGGCCAATCGCTAGCCCAGCGCTCGCCGATTCCACGTTTTTTTTTTTTTTAAATCATTTTTTATGTTAATGCGTGCATGCCACGAGCACGTGCACGTACACGCAACAATACGACGCCAGTGCGAGCGGGTTCAGCGCGCGTGTCTCTTCCGTCGGCAAGCGCGTGTACAAATTTTCTACAAAACGGTCCTCCTTCTACACAGTGGCTCGATAACAGAAATCTGGTCTCGACGGAAAGTGATTCGACTCACACGAGAAATGTAGAATTATTGCGTTTCAAATTTTGGGAAAAATATCTGTCCAGGCAGACGAGATATCTTTCATATTGAATGTCTCTTTGAACTTGCGTTATGTGATAACAAATGTACTTATATACAGGGTGTAACTGGCGGGTTGCAACTGAATAGGACGTGATTCTACGTGAAAAAGGAAAAAACAAGGGAATGAAAGTTTTTTCATCGAAGCATTTGCTTTGGAGGAAATCGAGTTTGAAGGTTAACAAGAATTGAAAAGCCCGCAAACATTCTATGCGCGGAGATAAGTGAAAAAGTGATGGAATAGAAAGGCTTTAAATATTCTTGGTAGTTAAAAGTGCCTTGATAAATTTCCAAAGTCGTTATTCTTTTTTTTTCGTTATAATTTTATCCTCTCTTTTCTTCCGTCTTTTTCATAGTAGAATCATATCCTACTCGGTTCTACTACTTGCAGGACACCCTGTGTGTAGAATTTAATCTGAGCTGTCGTTCAAAGTTTCTGCTGAAGATTGCTTCTCATTAAAAACAGCGGACGAAGAAAGACATTGACGCACCTAGTTTTCTATATCGATTAAAATCTATTTGCACGAATAATGCGAAAGTAACAAGAGCGCGCAGTAGCAATTTTTAACAATGAATTACACAACAATAATGCAAGAGATGTAAAAATTCGAGAGCCAAAAAAAAGTTATTATCGACGCACTATTGTGTGACCCATAACTATACTAACTAAACTACTATACTAAACTACTATACTAGCTAAACTATACTAACTATACTACTATATACTAAATTAATATACTAATATAATAAATTAGTACTATATATTAAATTATACCAATATTAAACTATACTAACTATACTGCTATATACTAAATTAATATACTAATATAATAAATTAGTACTATATACTAAATTATAATAATACTAAACTATACTAACTATACTACTATATAATAAATTATACTAATACTAAACTATACTACTATATACTAATATACTACTATATATAAACTATATACTAATATACTACTAATAAACTATATATACATGTGTAATAAGCACTTGTAATAATTATAACAATAAATGTTATCATGATTTTATATATATGTATGTATGTGGAAACAGAAAACCGTATCACGAAAACTCGGTAGTACATGATTTAGGTTAGGTTTAGGTTAGGGTAGTACATGGTTAGGTTAGGTTGTGGTGGCTACTGAGAAACTGAAGGGTTTGAAAGAAAGTTTCTTCCTCCACTTTCTTCTTCTTAGTTTTTTTTCACGCGTGACACCGAAGAGAATCCATCGATTACATCTCCAAATAAAATGATAAAAAATTAAAAAAGAAAAAAAAAGCATTCGTTTGTAAAAGTTACTTTTGTATCTCACGCGTTTGAAAAAAAGTAGTAGCACTCTCGGAGATCGGGGTAGGCAACGAGAAAGATACGAGGACTGTCGGTATGGATAATTCATTAGGTTAGGAAGAAATATGGGGTAGAATTTTCGGAACTACCCGTTATATCCTAGCTATGTATACGGGCCAGAGCCATAATACACCCACGTCGGCTGTGTTGCTTCGCCAAGGGGTGGGGAGAGGGAGGCAGAGTTTCGATGTATACGCGCGGTTATATTGTGTGGCGAGCGTAACACACAACGACCACCGTCTGCAACCGAGTCGTGGGCATAATGGAGCATTGTTAATATGTTAATGTCGTGAGCGTTGCTAAAGGTTCCCGACGGTTTACGGTCCTCCGTTTTCACCGAAGAATCGTTACACGGTCCATTAGACGACGTGGACCTTGAATTTCACTCGCCGCGAATTTCCCCGCGGGATTCTCCTTCGCGCTCGCTACGATTTTCCATTATAAATTCGATGGCGAAGAAAAACCGTGCGAACGCGAATGCGGAAAGAGGGAACGAGCGTTTCCATCGCGAGCCGTATCTATCGATTTCCCGAGAACCACGGGAGAAACACGCCGGTGCAAATTGCGGCTGGCGGGATGAACTTCTCTAACGATCGTTTCGAAATGGCCGGGCAATTCCGGGAGAGAAAGTCTCTGGCGGCGTGCGGTGGCCTAACGAAGATTAATATCGTCTCTTGTGCTCGCTCGCTCGGTGAAAAGCGCGTGAAACGTCGCCCGGTGGGTTGAAGAATAATCGACCTTGACAGTCGCGAGTCGCGGGAAACTTAAAGGAAATTAAGGAAACGCGAGCGTGCAGCTGGCCGCGAGAGCGATTAACCGCGGACCGCGCGGCAGTAATTAAAATGTTTGAAGCTTCGAAGCGTACCGTCGTTCGTGGCGTGTAGAACACACGCGATTATTCACTGCGTGTCTCAGTGTTTGACGGTGTGTGAGGCACGCGTACAGCTTGATTAACGCGGACGTTAATGAGCACGCCGTCGGGTCGTGTTCGTCTGACGGGACGTCGGTATCGATTCGAACCTGCCAGGAATAAAAGTACCACGGCACATCTAAGTGCGCGAAAATTCTTCTTCGTAATGAATATTACGGAAGGCGACCAGCCGAACGTTTATTCGCCGCGATGTCGTGTGCCGATCGATGTCGACGAGGCTGAAATTAATATCGAGACGATGATGGACGTTGTCGAATATCTTAGATAGACGTGACATAGTTTCATCTAAGAAGTTTTTCTTTTTTTTTTTGTGTCGATCGAATATTCTTCTTCGGTGTTTGTCGGACGGATAATAACGAATAAATTCCAAGTATTGTACGAAATTATTATTAATCGTAATTAAGTATTGTAAGTATCAAATATAAAATTATCGTACTGTTGCAATATGAAAATGTCGCTCTTCGGTGTGTTCTCGCTGATGAAAAATGCAGAAAGAAAGAAAATTACTCGAAGTACAAGCGTACAGTTTATTTTTTAATGGAACTGAAATGTAATCGAATCAGCTAAAAATTGTTTTAGAAAAAAAAAAAAGGAAAGAACTACATGTATTATCCTTGCTGAAAAATAATCTTCCTTTGCACTCGATGGTACAACATTTCAATAATCCCTGCTTTATCTCCGATCGATGTAACGTGTTCAGTTATCAACTGTCAGTTCAACAGGGAATCTGACGTATCCACGGTAGATACGTTGGCAGCCTACATTGACAATCGTCGGTAAGAAGGGATCTGCGTTCGATTACTTACCTAGGCATGTCTTGAAGCTGCTTGGCTCTCTGCTTGTATCGCGAGAGGGCGAAAAGAAGGGCGAGGATCGGCCAGAGAGTTGATCCCGCGGCCAATTCGCTAGGATTCACGGAGCCGACGTCCGCCCCAAGAGCTCGGAGCGCTCCTACGCACAGGCTCACGTTCTCGACCTGCGCAACACACGTAAAACCTCGTCATCGATCACGCTACGAAAACGATGTATACTCGATGTTGTGTGTGCACCGGGCGAATCGATCGAAAATTCTCTTCCTTCTTCACATCTCCTTTCGACCGATCCCCGAGGACACACACACACACACACACACACACACACACGCACTCTTAACTAATATCGATGCAGAGTTGCGTAACACGTTCTTTCTTACTTAACCGCGCTGTTCAGATCTCGTGTCGCGATGCTCAGGATCATATTATATCGTCGCGTCGGTCGCGTTGAAGCTTCCTTTTTTAATTAGTTTCTTTTTTACTTAAACCTAAATAAAACTGGTCAAAATAAAACGGTCAAACTTGGCGATGTTTGAACATTGCTTTTTAAAATACCAATACGTAGCCAAGCTCCTTACACGGAAGACTTTACTGGAAAAGCATCGAATCGAAAGTTCAAAGAAGAGAGAAAATGGAACGCGGGGAAGAGACGGTGGACGTATCGAGGTGACTGGTGCACATAGTTTCGAGGGTAGAGCAACGCCGAGGAAGGCAGAGGAGCATGAGTGTAGGTGTACGTAAAGGACATACGGCGGCAGCAGCACGATACGGTGTACATATACGACACGACATTCTGCGAAACGTGACCGCCGTGACCATGGCTACCTAGTGCCAGCACGCGTGCCGGCCTGCGCCTCTTTTGTTTCCATTGTTCTTAAGAGCCACGGCGGCTCCGGCTTTTACCCAGAAAACAAACCGCGGCTGTACACGCTGCACACACCACACACACACACACA
>NIPQ01091145.1:7443-40220 GCA_002806875.1 Lepidotrigona ventralis hoosana | reverse complement strand
TAGATTGAATTAATCCTCTATATTGTCTAAAAGTTAATTTATTTTTAATTAACATTATTATTTACAAAATTAACTTTTGAGTTCAATTTCTTGATAAAAAAAAAAGAAGCAGTGTAGATTGAATTAGTCCTCTATATTCTCTAAAAGTTAATGTATTTTTAATTAACATTATTATTTACAAAATTAACTTTCGAGTTCAATTTTCTTGATAAAAAAAAAGAAGCAATGTAGATTGAATTAATCCTCTATATTCTCTAAAAGTTAATTTATTTTACCCGATTCTTACAAAATTTGTACGATATGAAAATTTTAAGCTTTAATTTCAAAGATTAAATAAGCGTAGCATTAACATTGTCGATATTTCAAGTTGTTATATATAGGGAAAAGATTATGCAACATTCCTCTTGGTGAAGCCTGACGCGAGCTCGAAAATCAAGAATACGTGCTTCTCTAAATGGCAAAATCACTAAAAATCGCCTGTGACATTCAAGATTATATTAAAAATGTGTATAAAAGAATGCAGATCTTTGATCCCTCAGCATCTTGAAGTATCAAAATTATCAGACTGACCAACTTGGAATTTCTCGTGTATTTGTGAGGCTCGAATAAATTTTAATATAAACAGAAGCCTAAACTTGTTACTTTCGCTTTCATTTCTCTGCTACAAATTTTACACTCCAGTAGATCTAGTGTATTGAACCATGTTTCAAGTACCACGTGTATGTCTCTAGTACATATCCTATAACAAGTGATTGCCATAACGAACAAGGACGAATTACACAGTTCGTTATGAAATTTAAATCAATCCGAAGTGTCCCGTGTGTTTTCTCGCTCGAGTTTCAAATTGTTCGAAACGTCGAACTGCTCGGTGATCGGTGGGTCCACTGTGTAGAGAGAGTATATTTCGTGGTGGAGTTGCGGACTTGAACGAGAGGCGTTCTACCACCCGCAACCGACACAACAGGCCGTGGCCGGGGCCAGAGTCTTAGGCCAGGCCAGGCCAACGAGGAGTCGTGTAAGAAGGGGTTAAGAAACTCTCGAACTAAAGTGCCTACACCGGAAGCAGGGGCCTTGCTTTCTGGGCTAATAACCCTACCCACATCGACACGCGGCATCTGCGTGCGCGTGTACACGCTTAGACGAGAGAGGGAAAGAGAGGCGAAAGGGACCGATAGAAGCGCGCCTAACGCTAGCTAGGAGGAAAGAGGAAGACAGGGGAACCGATTCAGGCTTTCGCGTGTGCGCCAAGTAGAAGAGACACGCACACGTAAAACGGGGATCCCTTATCAGCGTGCAAAGCCAGATTTTATGTACGATCAACTGACCGACCCTCCGGGGATTCGTACGCAAATCGCGATTGGCTTTTCTCGGTACGAGCTTACAATTAGCGGGGAACGGGGTCCCTCTTGGCTCGAGGATCCCGAGTGTTTTGCACGAGCCGCTCAGAAATTGTATCAAGCAACAGAGTACGGGATTTGTCTGCACTCTGCGAGAAGTTTAAGTGAATTTCAACATAGGTTTTGGTCTTGGGTCAGCTCGTTGCGCACAGAAATATCTCATTTTTACGAATTGATCCATCGCAGAAAAACGATGCATGAATTTATGAAAGTATTTGAATTACAAAAGTAGATAATTACTGTATCAGAAAGTGGAAATTTGATTTTGGTGCAAATGGAAATGCAGGAACTTGTCACTAAAAATATATATATGGTGGAAATAATGATATCTTGAAATGAGCAACTTTTTCTAATAGTATAAATTACTCTTAAGATAATAACATCTTTTGAACTCAACGACTACATAAAGTTAGCATAGGAATATAAAGAATAGTGAGTGATAATGACAATTATATTCTATACACACGCAGAGTCCTCTTTTTGTAAAAACAGAAAAAGAAAAACGATTGTTTGACACGTGAATTATTTTGAAAGCACGGATGGCAAAACTTAATGTACTTAAACAATGTTCAATGGAAGTTACTTACTCTTAATATAATCTTTTCGTTCATGCCAATAATTCACCGATAATTAATAAGAAACAACAAATGAGCATGATTTCTTCCACAAGTGTTCATGAGTAAGTTTCGGTACAGTTACCCGAAGGCAGTTCCATCCTTGCACACCTGTGGGTCACTGAAGTATTCGGAGGCAACGATCCACGATACACACCATATTTCACGAGGCAAAGCATTTCAAATAATCCTCTCCGCCGCCGCGCCGCGCTACGCAATTACCAGCGTTATCTTCATCTGCCCGTGTTTCCATAAAGTGCAAATTCTTGCGGGAATTCTAGTTACTGGTTGAAAAATTAATATCTTTTTTCTCACGGCGAACCGAATAAACCGTGGATATACGGTTAAGCCGCCAATTAAATGCAGAATTAACCCGAATACGGTGCCTCTCGCTCGCTCGCTCGCTGAAGATAAGCGCACGCGCGTTCCTCCGATCGCGAGCTACTTAATAAAACGAAATTAATTTGTAATTACGTTAACCCGGATGCGACCCGTTCCCCACGCCACCGTCCGATATATCCACGTTAGAAAACCATCGCGCAGGTTCCGCGTTCGTTCGTTCGCGGATAAAAAAAAAAAAAGAAAAAAAAAAGAAGAAGAAAAATTGCCACAATGTACGGATCGACGCGAAGCATCGAGGTCTCCCGAAGGCTCGCTCCAGGTGAGCGTCCATTTTTCATTCTTTCCCGTATCGTGTAAACGTTGTCGTTTCGCGGCGAATACTTAACACAACGTTTAATTACGCGAACGAAGGAGCAACAGAGAAGGAAGAAGAGGGAGACGGCGAAACCCTTATTCGTTATCACGGAAAACGGTACAGTATCCCGTTTTCTGCTTCCTCCTCCGGTCTCACGTAACGAATTAACGCACCTGTACGTGGGATTAGAAGGTTTCGGCTGACATGCCCATATCTTTCCCTCTTTCTCGATCCACCTCTGCGTTCCTCCCTACGTTTCTCTCTCACGCCTATATCTTACTCCCCGGTGCCTCCTCTCTCCTTCTCCCTCTCCCTCTCCCTCTCCCGTCCCATTCGACCTCTTTGTCCTTTTCTGCCCGCCATCTCTCCCTCCCTTCCTCCCTTCTCGCCCGTCTTCCACGATCCGCCTTCTCCGTCTCTGTCTGTTTCCCAGCCGCTTGACACATTCGCGCGGAGAAAATGCAGCGAGCGAGCGAGCGAGCAAGCGAGCTCTCTCGTATCCACCACGTATATGTAGGAAGGGAACGGATGTCTGGTGTGTAAGGAACCGCTAAAATGGTGTTCGCTCTTATCCGAAGATCTAGAGCGGCGATGCGAAGAGAGGCACGCGGAGGGCTATACGTAAGGTAAAAGGGGGCTCATGACTGGTTGGTCGGTTGGTCGGTTCGTTCGTTCGTTTCTTCGTCGTCGTTGTTGTTGTTGGCTGTCTGGTTGGGTTGGTTAGTGCCGTTACCAGAAAGAGGCCACCTAGGTTCGCAAGCAGCCAGAGTTGAACTCTCCTCGAAACTTTCTTCGTAATGAGACACCAGGCTACGAAATGACAAACGTAATTAAAGCAGACGCATAAAGAGAAAGAGAGGGAGAGACGAGAGGTCAGAGAGGAATCCTGCGAGCCCCTCCCTGGAGGAGACAGAACCATACCACCGGGCGATTTTCACAATGGGAAACGCGTCGTTGCTCTTTCGCTCGTCACCGTAAGCACCGAGCTCTCTGCCGCTGGAATGCCGCTGGATCGACCACGTCCGGACAACCGGAGCCCATTCAGACGCTTCTGCCAGTCATTTTGGAACCGTCTCACCGCTCTTTATTCGTACTCGTAATTTTATCTCCCCCGGACGATCTTCCCTTTTCATTTCATCGGCGTAATTCAACCATCGATCCTACCTGTTCCTCGTGTTTTTGTGTCTCGCGGACGTCCCACCACTGATATCAATACTCCAACTCCAACTCCAACTCCAACGTATATGGCTCTGAAAGGCATACGATTGCGTAATCTCGTACGTGTGCGCGGCTTATTATTATAATGATACTTACTTCCCTGTTGGAAGAGATTATCGGCGTTAATTCGACTCGTTTCGAGTTGCCAACTGGTGATTTAATTCGCTGTTTAGTCGATAATCTTCCTCTGCTTATTGAGAGATTTCATCTTGATAATCATCGTTCGTGTTTAGGTACAATCCTGCTTCGCTGCTTTATCCTGTCAAAACGCAGACTGCGATCATTGATTATGATAAAAAGGATCTTTACAATTATTTAAATTGTTATATAGCGCCATTAAAAATATTCTAAATATTCTGGCCAAAATATATAATTTTCTTTGTTAGATAGGAAATGTTTCAGATGCAAACGCTAGGATCAAGGGTGATGAGTATACGTAAGAAATCGCGCAAGTGGAGTAACGTATAGCAAAATTCGGAGCTAGTAGTTCGTACGATGTGGGAATTTTTCAGGCAATCGCAGATTCAACCTTGCCCCGTTTTACGTCTCCTCTGAACACAACAATGGAAACGCAATGGTACAACACATTTCACTTTTTCGCAACGTGTGTACCGGGGAGCCTAAAAGTATTGCGCGATTTCCTACGTCTTGCCGCGAGAGAACTCGCCTCGTAGACACAATGTAGATTTAGCCGTGTACCGTAAAAGCGTAATTATCATCTTTCGAAACGCGCCGGTGTCTTTCCAGAAACGTCGGCCCGTTTCCTCTACGAGAAAAAAAGAGAAGAAAAAAAAAAACACTGTAATTCCTGGGTTTGAGTGTTCCTGCGCGTAAGAGATGTTACATTAACGACGATCAGACTGCGGATGTTTAAGCACTTTTGGGAATTGTATATGCGTTTATTATAATATTTAATAGGTGAAGCAAATTTCTAATTTAGAAGCGATTTCTTTAGTTGCGTTTACAAAAATATAAAATTCCATAAAAATCTACAGTCTAATGATAATTGAGTAAAATAAAATGAAATTATTAATATATATCGTTGTTATTGTTCCGTAGAGTTTTGGAGATTTAGAGTTCTAGAATTGTGATATTGTGGTGTTGATTGAGAGATATATTTTATTATTGAAGACATTGAGATTGTCCTATTTGCAGAACATTTTCTATGATTTCTATTCTGTCTCCTATTTACATGACCGACGTCTGTATTCTTTAATGACTTGTTATATGATAATCATTTCTTTACACTTTTCCTTCATGAATTATAGGTTCTCTATTCTATGTTCTGACCTCTCTATGCTATATTCTTTCTTCTTTCTCTAGAATATTGCTTGCTCTCCACTTTTTATACAATAATTTCTCCGGTCGTATAAAAATATTTTACACTTGTACACTTAAATAATTCCAGAGTTGTTTAAATAAATGATACTGCAATTACAGACAACATAATCGTTTTCTACTTTTAACAGCTATTAATACTATAATAATCGGTTGTTTTCGGGAATAATTTAAAAGTGTTAAGAATTCATGGGACTGAATAATTTCTCAATTCATCTAGTTCGTCCAATTCCAACAGATGAAAATCACACGACGCTATAGTAACCATCGGTTGTTGCAGTGTTGAAAAGTATATTCAAACTACATCTCTCGTTCTCGTACCATTATACTCTTCTTTCGCCTTGAAAGAATAAATATCCACCGCGACAATATGCAAAATACCGATACAACTTTCTTCACGTTGTGCCATCAATTTACTCGCGCTCGACACTCAAGTTCGTGCAACGAACAAAGTACGAACGTTCTCGCATAATTTCCAGAGGGGTTCGGTCGTCGATTTCGTTTTGTCGAAATGGTGGAGCTCTCCACCGGTGTTGCTGTGTACGCAGATAAGGGGCATCGATGCGATCGACTGGATCGGAAGTGAGCCCGTCCTTAGCAGCGGCTCGAGTGGCTCGATAAGACGCGCGAATCGCGCGCGAAATGCCGAAGCTTATTTATTGGCAGTCGCGTTCCTGCGTGCGGAACGCCGTGCCGTGGCTTCCACGCGAACCCGGCCGAATACTTTTCTGTGATTCCATTGCCATCCCGAGGCTCACGGGCCGCGTTACATTCCTGCCTCGATCTTCCAACGATCTTCCAACGATCTCACCGGGTTCTTCCACCGCGGAGCAACAGCACCCACTGGGTGTATATTCACGCGCCGCGGGAGCTCGCATAAAACTGCTCCCGAGTTTGGTAGGGTCAGAGATCACGTTACCAGCCGATAAAGATCTCACGTGAGTGATTGTCAATGATATTTCACTTAGGGGATCGTCAAAGTCCGCCGCGCGCGCACGGCCCTCGATGCCAGGAATTTCTTCCTGGCTACATCAACCCTTCACTCGTGCACGATATCCACGATTATTGTGTGTAATATAAGATCCCTGCTCACTGCAAAAAAGTGATATAATTAGCACGTGTAATTAAGTAACATGCACGAATATAATAAACACCGTGACAACGCAAGTTGAGGAACTGGTGTAATCAATTTTTTTGATGAGAACCTTCTATCAAGAGAGAGATTATTCTTTAGTTCAATCAAATCTTAATATCGATCAGTTATCACTGCTTATGTTGCAGTGGCGCCACCTCTTGTAAATTAAGGGGAAATCCCAGCGCATTTATTCATAGGCGCCGCTCAGAGACCGCAATTTGCTCTCCCTTCTTCTCAGTCCCTTTTTCCATTTTCCACGCATCTTTCACATTGGCTGGTGATGTGTATATTTCCTTGATGGTATCAGGACGTGTTTGCAGCGCCGTTTAATTAACTAAACGTAGCATAGACCGATAAACGGCACGTATCAGCCATAAACTTAACACTGCCTTCGACGTTGCTGATAACACTCTATCGTTGTTGGTTTCTTACCCACTGTTATGTCAGCGGCAAGGCACCGAAAGTACCTTCACGCCCACGTTTCTTTACGTACCGGGAATAGGAACTGCACGTACAGTAAATACAGCAATAGTCCGTGCGTGCATGCGTACACATGTGGGAGTCGTACAACGTTCGTCAGAGATGGTAACAGACACCCCCTACCGAAACAGTGGTTTTCAGCTTGACGTCTTCCTCGCTGCAATAATTCAGAAATTTTTGCATCGATCGTTTATTCGTATTTCATATTACCACTAAATATAAATCACGATTTAAATAACGGTAACTTCGTGTCTTAAAACGAATAATTAAGTAGAGCCTGTAAATTTTTACTTCAACGTACCATTAAGTAATACTGATTTCACGCTTCATAGAAATCGGATAATTAATCAAGCTTATAAATTTTTACTTCAACGTGTTTCGCCAGTTGATTAAAAACGGTGATATTATTCATAAAGATCGGTGCGGTATATTGATTTCGTAATTAATTGCATTTCACGAGATTCCACGATCATTATTACGGACCGTCTAGAAACCATTATCCGCGCAGTACATTCCACTTCCCCTTGTTAATTAACGAAAAATGTTAACCATTTCCTCTTATCAACGAGCGCAGTTCAATTTCTGTGAACAAATTAATCAATATCTTCTGTTGAGTTTAGTTTCCTTATCAGCATTAAAATTCAATTTTTTTTCTTTTTTTCAATTTAACCAAGACGAATGTTTTTTTACCATATCTTAATAATTAATTATGAAGCTCATAGAACGTGTCGAATTTTGAGATTTTTTTAAAGTAATGCCTGACACACGATGAAATCTGTATTTGTTCTACTCATTGTTGAATAAAAATCAATTACAGTTGTGAATTAATAATTTAATTAGATTGTAATTTTCCCGTGACGTTATTACAAATGCACTCACAGCAATTCTATCAACATGATGAATATCTCGTTTAAAGGAATTAACGTATTGAACAAATACTGAAGACGCTCAAATACTTCTTCTTTGCACAGATAAGAGTATAATCTTTTGTTACGAGCTGAATCGAATGACAATAACTAGAAAAAATATAATAATTCGCCGATTTACAAGACGTCAATTGCAAAAGTGCGAAAGACATTGCAGAGTATAGAAGGGGGTGCGCGTTGAGTCAATCTGATATGACGCAATTTCTATCACATCTGGCTAAAAGCGGCAATCTTCGCGCTCGTAACACCTACGGCCATTAATAATTCCAGCCTGGGTACCTTTACCACGTGGGTTTCCTCTGTACAACTGGAAACGACCATTTCTAGAGGCACGTTAAGATCGCGGCTTCTGTGTGCGTAATGCAGTGGATGCGTCTTGGTCGTTGGTTGTCCGACTCTTGACTCGATTTCGCGACCGCAACTCAAGAGATATATCTCTCCCTCCGATTTCCTTCCCTCTCGTTCCTTCCCTAGCCTCTTTTCGTTTCTTTTTGTTACTCATCCGTTCCTGCGTCTCGCTTACCTACGTCCCTGCCGATTCGTTCCCTCTTTCTTCCCGTCCCTCTCACCCCTTCCGCGGTTGTGCCGATTCCCCCTTCTCCTCCCGTCCCGCCAATGGGACAGGGAGATAGCAGACCCCGTCCAGGAGACAACATAAAGATTTAAGACTGCAAGATGCGCCAATAAACATGCTGCGACCGCGCAGTCAGCCTGCGCTTCTCTACTGCGTTCGCTTCTGTTCCGTTTCATTCGGTTCCGCTCTGTTCCGTTCCGTTCCGTTCCGTTCTGCTCTCTTCTGTTCTGTTCTGTTCTGTTCTGTTCTGTTCTGTTCTGTTGTGTTCTGTTTCACAGCGAGCATACGGCCAACGTGTGTACGTGTGTACATGCGAGAGTCGCCTCGTACACAGAGCGAGGATGCAGGTTGCCTCTCGAGGATGCACGTGGTGCCACTGCGCTGCTGCGTAACGTGCTTTCGAAAAGTGTCTCGATGCGTATGCAGATACGCGGCTTAGCATGAATAGTATCTAGATCCGGTCGTGGATAACTCGCCGCGATACCCGGCAGATCCCAAGCGCCGAGGCTGGGGATTTCTAGAAACGCAGCAACACCGGAAGAACACCGTTCCTCTTCCCTGGTTACACAGAGTGCCGGTAGAAAACATCCACCTACGAGAGAGATTTATACATAACCATCGTCTCGTCTTACATTCCTTTTTTAACCTGAACTAAGATTCGCGCCTAATCTGCACGCGCAGAATCGTTGAAAAGGTTCGTTGAAAGGCATGCAACTCTCCCCTTTATCCCGGCTACTTCTTTCATTTACCGCCCTAATACATTCATTAATGTTACGGAGATCGTTAAATGGATCTGCCGTCCCGTTCCTCCCACGACAAAATCACTTGTCCTTTAAAATCCATTCGAAACATCCTCGAAGTGATCTACGACTTCTACTGGAACGCGTCGCTGTCGTGTGGAGGAAGAGGCCTTCCGGATAACGAGACAGAAGTACACCTGCCGCGTTCGTAGAGGAGGCACAGGACACAGGAGGCTGAAAAGTTTTCAATGCGAGGACGGTCGTACACCGCGAAAGTAGTAGATCGGGACGTCGTTGGCCGTCGAAGCGGCAAGAGGGAGTGAACGGTGGAAACCCGTTGCCGGGTTGCTGCTGCCTGTTGCTACTGCTCCAGCTCCTACTTTTGCCTCGTCCTCTCCACGGCCCCCGGGGCTTATTTATTCCTCTCTCTGTCACTGCCTCCCTTTCTTCTGCGACTTTTTCTTTATTTCTGTCCTTTTGCCCGTTTTCTGCTTCCGCAAACGACAGCCGCTTATTTATATCCCGTCTTTGCATCGCAAGCGCGGGAGCAAGCGAGGGCGCTCTTGCGTTTGCACTCGCTACTGCCGTTCCCTCTGCCGCTTCTGTGTTGCTGCTCTGCCGGTACCTCGATTCTCTTTCGCTTGCTCCCTTTGTCGTTCGACTCTCCTCCTGCTCTCTCTCTCTCTCTCTCTTTCTCTCTCTCTCCCTCTTCGTGTGCTAGCGAAACATCAACGGCAAGGCACTTTGCTCACGAACACTGTGAGATGCGCCCGATGCGAGAGGCAATTCCGCGACTGGATCACCTGTCAACGCGGGATCGCGTTCCAACAGGTCTATATTACATACATGCAGCATGTGGCCGGGTTTCATGCCGGTACTCTCGGTAATTGTTCCCAGAGACCGCCACCGTCGGTTAATTCGTCCACTGAGAAATTTATGACAGTTACCTCTTTGGGACAGAAGATGTCTCTAATCTCCCGCCAAATTTACACAGTCGATCGCATTTTCTTCAAACATAACCTGCGATAAGGCAGTCAGATCGTATTTTGACCAGGATAGTTTAATACTTTTATTGCACGTCTTTTTAATCTAATTCTACTTTACACAAGGTATTCATCTTCGAGGTAATTAATTTCAAAATTATTTGTTACCTGCAACTACTCTATTTTATATTTCCCGCCTCTACGTTACACAAGGTATTCATCTTCGAGGTAATTAATTTCAAAATTGTTTGTTACCTGCAACTACTCTATTTTATATTTCCCGCCTCTACGCTACAGTTGAGCATGCAATAAGAACAATTGAATTGGATCTTTATTCGACATCTGTATCTACTAAACATTAACGGTTTGTGATTTTCTGTAATCGTTGCGTGAAATTCCAATATTTATAAGTCTGTACGTAGTAAATTAAATCAGCAATTTTACGTAAGAAAAAAGACGAAGCTAGCTCCGTTCGCTGGTAAAGTTCGAGAATTTGCATCATCTCTGACGAGATTCGTTATCGGAAAACCGGATTTCGCTGAAACTAGTAGCGGCTTACGCAAATTGCATAATTACGCAACGATGAAAAGTTGCGTCGGCTCTGGCGCGATCTTTCGATGCGCTAGTTCCCTAGATCGCGAAATACGACGCAATTCGAGCCGATTCGACGTATATTCCACTTCAAATGAAAAAATAAACAGAAAGAAGAAAGAGAACCGTATCTTGACAGACCCACGTGTTGGAAATTCCAGCAGCATCAGAAAGATTGAACGCTGATAGCTGATAAAGGTGGCTTAATTTTTAATTCTTCATCGAGGAGATTAAAAGTATTTCTATATTTAACTGGCGTGTGTTTTGTATCGATATAATCGATGTTGGCGGGATGAATGTCAGTCCAGCGATCTGAGATACTGTATCACTTCCGGATCAATTTCGATAAGCGCTCGTCGATGATGGCAAAGGATCTTTCACGCGAGGGAGGGGGGGAAAAAAGAAGAGCGAGTCGTTAAGTTCGATCACGAAATACCCGATTGAGGCGCGGTACGAACTATGGTTCGTGCGCGCTCCTGCTAAAGCTTCGAAGACCCGAACAAATAAATGCTGAAAAGAGGAACAAAACCGACATTATGTGGCATTAACATACAAAGTATGTCAGACCCGCGGTCCGCAGGCATAACATAGTATCGCGGCGTTCGCATACCCCGCCCGCTTTACAGTGACCAGCAGGAACAGAGAAAAGCATTGGAAAGAGACCGATCCCGAAAGCGGCGTGTAAAGAGGAGAGACGGTTAAAGGGAACGAAGGAGACGGAAGAAAGAAAGAAAGAAAGAAGGAAGGAAGAAACGAGTGTCGAATGTGTTCGAGTAAAGGCGATAGATCGTACGCGGGATAGAGAGGGCAGAATGATGAACGCAGAAAGGTGTGCGTGCTGTGGAAAAGGAGCGAGGAAGAGAACGAAGGAGAACGAGGGTGAATAAGGAAAGGAGAGCGAGAGAAAGAACTGAAAGAGCGGAGGGAAGCGTTTACGCTATCCGCAGTCCCCCGAGGTCCAGTCCCATTCCGTCCCATCCCATCCCATCTCATCCCACCCCACCCCACCCCACCCTATCGTTTCGTTGTCCCCGTGTGTGCCACGCGGTGCGGCTTAACGCAAAAGGGCCCACAGAGCAGGAGCAGAGTAACAGAACGCACAGGAAAGGGAAAGATCCGAAGGCAGCAGCAAGCCAGTGGCAAAACGAAAAATCGGCCCGCATATATCGAGCTGGCCTGCGACGACGACGACGACGACGACGACGACGACCGCTGCGGCGGCGGCGACGGCTACGACGACGAAGGTGGGACACACACATAAAACCAAGGATTCCTTGTGTTCCTACTGCTTAGTCGACTCCCGATCGGCTACCGCTAGCGATGGTTACGAACTTCAGTTGAATACGAGACTTCGAATAAAGAACCACACGATTTCGAATACTTATCTGCATTTGTTTCCATTTCGATCGACTATGTTTGTTGTAATTCCTCTCTGCTAATTAATGTCGATAACGAATTGATCGAGAAGAACAAATCTCGGTGAGAAGATTACAAGTATAAATATTTTGATCGCAAGATCTTATGAAATGCAGTAGAACATAATTTAAAAGTTATTAAGTTTATACTTCGATTTTTAAAGGTTTGCACGGATTTCTGATTTGGAAAATTAACATTTTAGTTATATACACTATTGAAATTACACATTCTAAATTATACATGTATGTGCTAACTAAATGAAGCAATGAAATATTTTTTTAGGAATTTCCTCTCCCTTTTCTTCTCTTTGTAAATTTTGCAATTGAACAAAATACGATTAGGTTTGGATTTAATGTAATGCATTACATTACATTATTATCGTTTTGATAGAATTAACCATACTTCTATTTGAGAATCTCTTTCACTGATTTCAAATGTTGCACATGCCCAACACTATTCTCCGCTTTCACGCCGCTTTTGCAACTTTGTGCTAATTTTTATGTTTAATAGCTACTAATAAAAATTTATGTATACATCTATGAATCTATTTCAATATATTTATGTGATGTATTATGTTGTGGAATTAAAAAAAAAAAATTAAAAATTAGAGAAAATGAGTCTAATATAACAGTAACATAAAACACATTGCTCTAACTATAACATAGATGTTTATTTCCATAAATGTGCATAGAAAATCCATGTCACAAGAAGGAACATCGACTTATTCTTAATGCTTAATTTGTGAAATTAATAATTTCAATAATTATTGTACACAAAATAACAAAATATCTCTTTAGAAATACAATAACGAATTAGACACAAACGAATACGTATTAATATGTGTATAATAAAGTAAAACTTAATGTAACACCAATTGTAAATACAAATTGCAATTGCAAATACTATCGATTATGGACATTTTTTTGATATTACTAAAAATATAATATTACTTAGTTTTTTTGCTAACGTATACTAAATAACCCTTTGAAGACAAAATACCACGACATTTTAGATGAATTTGGTATCTTGTAACCCAATATAAATTTGTATTAGCATTGAATATTCCATTTAAATCTTCTTCGGGTAGAATTTCTGCAAATAAAAAAATCATAAAATTGAATGACATATTATTTAGTTTATTATTATTATTCATGCGATTGAGACTTACGTCCAGGATCATTATGTGTTAATAATTGTATATCATTTTCTTTACTGAATGTCTGCAAAGCTGGTGGTACAACACAACATGTAGCTAAACTAATTTGTACAATATTTGGTTTTATCTGTTTAAATAAAAATAATATAGAATAGATTGAACACTATAAAAGTAAACATTAAAAAAAGATACAAATAATAATAATTTTACATTTGCCCATTGAAATAAGTCAATAAACATATTTGTGTTGACATCACTTAAACCAACACTTGATAATTTGCCAATCTTCACATACTCTTCTACTCCAGTCCACAGATGTTTCAATGATGCTAATAATTCTTCTGGATTTTCCTTGCTTAAATAAGCAATTACCAAAGATTCAATTGCATTTATGTTTAGAGAATTACAGACTAAAAAGAAATAATGAACAATATGTTATCAAAAATGCATTGTGAAAGTAACAAATTATAGCACATACCTTGATCTATAGCTTCTTTAAGTAAATTTACATCGGGTGATGAAATAAATACTTTCACAGTTATTTTAACATCTTCTCTATTGATGTCTTTCAATGCAGTATCTTCTATACCTTGAATCTGAAAGTAAGTAACTTTCCATTACAATAATGAATTTTTTAGAAACAAATAACAAATAAGAAGTGATCATACAATTACTGGATTTTCGCCAGTGCCTTCATTGTCTCGAAGTACAATTTTCAGTGTTTCAATCAACTAGAAAATGAAAAAAAAAAAAACATGTCTGTGAGCTATCATTATTAATGTATTTCGATCAATTTCAATACAGACATAACCTCGAGAATTATGATCCTGTTTATGATACATGGAAAACTTTTACAAGTTTTCTTCATGAAAAATTCAAAAACTGACCTCATCTGTAGGATTTTGACTTGCTTTTGTTTTTGCCTCATTTAAGGAAAGTATATTTCCAGTTCGAACTAATATATTTTGTGATAACATAGTATGTAACAAAATCGTAAAGAATGTTAGCAAACGTGTTGCAGATAACTAACTAGAGGTATTGCGAAAACTAATGACATAGATCGTACTCAACGATCACTTGCTTGTAATGAATTTAATCGTAGATGACGTGGCTGACTAGGCAATTTTCTATCCAAAGATAATGTGTAGTGTTAAAAGAATTCATCAACATACATTCATATGATTTTTTGAACTTATATTATATTTATTGCATTAGTCAATTCATTCTTAATACGATAAGAGCAAACTGCTTGTAGACTACCTGCGCTAAAATGCATATTGTTGTGTATTCATAATTACGTCATTGATATATTAGAGTACAGATTACGCAATTGCAAATTGTTATCTGGAATGTGTATATACTTTGTTATATTACATGATATAAAGTTGAATTTGAATTTTAAGTACATATAATTATGCAATTATACTTTGACGAATCATTATTATAATTTTTTACATTCATTTTAGATAAATGTCTTTTGTTATGAAATTAGTGACATTATTCTTTAAGAGCAAAAAATTTATAATATTATTATCTTTCAGAGAAATTAGTTCTCATTCAGTTATAATTTTCTTTTATGAACTATAAATTTTAATATATATATATATATATATATAAAATTTACATTTTTAATGTGTTTATTTAGTTTTGTGAATATAAAATGCGTATAAATGTAGAAGTTAGAATCCAGTTATCGCGGTAATTTAAATAATTTGTTAAATTTGAATTATAATATATTTTATTGCAGGATATATATTTGTGAAATAATTGGTGTTTAAAAATAAATTTAAACCAAGAAGTAAAATCACTAACATAGATGTGATATTTCGTTAGTGTTTGTGTTCATACTTGATACGTAATAAAATTTTTAACTACGATAGATAGCGCAACAATCGTTTGAACATAATAGAAAAATTAAATAACCTATCTATAAAATGAATGCATCACGACTAGAGTTGTGATGTGCAAAAAATTTGTATAAATACATTCTGTCTAGCATTTATAATTTGCTAATGCTTAAAAAGTAACGAAATAGAGTTTTAAGAAGTGAACTTAATAATAAAATTGCAATTGTGCAGTAAAAGATGCCTGTTGACGTACTTGGATGTATATATGCTGCTACAGTAGCGGCTGGTGGTATACTTGGTTATGTGAAAGCACGTAAGTTATTATTATTATATATATAATGGATATTTATTTATAAAATTATTTTTACAATTTTTAATCAATTATTTTTTATATTTATTATATAATTTTTATTTGTTAAGGAAATAATTAATAGAAATTATATTTTTATGGTGAGCAATAAAAATTACAATTTTTTAAAGAATCAATTCCTTCTCTTGGTGCTGGGCTTATTTTCGGATCTGTTTTGGGCTATGGAGCTTATCAAACTTCTCAAGATCCCACAAATATTGGACTATCTATAGCAGCAACTTCAGTTCTCGGTGGTATTATGGGTTACCGATATTACAATACTGGTAAATTAATGCCAGCTGGAATAATTGCTATATTCAGGTATTATTTTGTTAATGATGTTATGTATTTATGCACAATAATAATTTTAATGAATTAATAAAATTAAACTCTTTTCTTTTTAGCTGTATTGTATTAGTAAAAACCGTTGTAAGGTCATTTACTGGAGCAGCTCTTGCAACTGAGACATTAAACAAAGACAATAAATTGACATGAACATAAATTTTTAAAATTTTAATAATTTTATTGGTTAAAGTATTTCATATATGCACACATAACCTAAAAGTAGTTTAACAATAGGTGGGATTAAATCTGTATAAAAAAAGAATAGAGAAGCATTGGCTGTGTTAACTATAGTTGACTTTTTTTTTTTATTATATAAAATGCCTTCCTACAGGAATAACATTTATATTTGTTACATTGACATGTGTAACTTGAATATGTTTAATAAAGCTATTTTAAGTGTTATTTGAGTTTATAGATATAATGTTTTATATACACACAAAGGATTAAAATAATTATGGAAATTTGTATTTTATTTCTATCTTAATTTTGTATCTTATAATACAATAATATAATACAAAATAAATGTGTACCTATATTATTTAAACAGTTAATTAAATTTCAAATCCATCTGTATCAATATAACTCTGATCTAATTGTAAGTACTATGGAACAGATATTATATCATTTCTCATTCTCATTAATTTATGGATGTACTATTCAGTTGATTACTGTTTTAATTTTGTTTCAATATTATTTAGAGCTGTAAAATTAAAAACTACTACATATACTTTGTTTTTGAGAAAAATTTATACTTTTTGTATTGTTTTGTTATTAATAATCAGTTAAATTTTATTATAACCTTTAAAAGAAATAACCTTCCAGAAATTTATCGTAATGTATACTACAATTTATTTGTTGTTTACTATGCATAGTATCAAATAAAAATTAGAATCTGTGTCATGATATATATCGTGAACTTATTCCCAACATGTATTAGTTATTGCGCTTAGCTATTGCTAGAATAAAGAAAAGAGATAAACAAGTTTTGTAAAAAAGAAAGAATAATCAACACTGAGAATTTATGTTATAAGTGTGAAAAATGTTTCAGAATACTTTAATCTTCCAATGGATGATAGAATACAGAAACAAAATGGCATCTTTTGTCGCAACATTTTCAAAGATGTTAATTTATTTCAAAATTATTTATTTGACGTCTTAATTTCTACTGATTTAAAAATAAATGATTTCCGGCTTTTGATTGTTAATTGATTCGCAATCCAATTATTTAGTTTAACTTATTAAGTTCTGTTTTTGATTTATTTAAAATCTCGTGATCGATCGTATGCGATAATCGAGGTACGAAAACTCGAAGTTCGAGTTACGTTTTGGATCGAATATGCTTCAGATTGGATGCATTTACGAACCCTTCCGGGAGCTCTTGCTCGGTGGTGTGTCCGTGGGAGGGAAGTTCTGCGGTTTCACCAGGTTTTTCGAGTTTTTACGAATTACAATACAATTTACGAGTTAATCGACTAGCGCGTTGATGTTCTCTCGTAACTCGTGAGCGGTTACGACTGAACAAACGAATGTTCTTTCTCGAATCTTTTAACGGGGACTTGGTTGCGAGAGAATTCCACAGGCACTGGTCGCAACACGAACGAAGCTTCAACCTTCATCGATCGATTTGACTGATTTTTGAGATCCAGTCACCGAAAACTTCCATCATTCCGTCAAAAACCGAGTGCCGACCCGCAGGGTGGCGATCATTTGATAAGGTACGTACGCTAATGCATATTCAATGTAATCGACATTGGTGTCACACTTGCATCTTGCAGCTTGTCACGTGAAAATTTTACCGATGAGTCACAACGTGGTCCTTGCAGAATTTGTGCAAGCTTCAAGCGTTACATGATATCTTTAATGACAAATTAAATACTTTTTCTACGAACGGATCACGAGCTTCTTCATTTTCCTCGTACAAGATTTCCTTATTTTGCACAGTTGTTTCGTTGATTTCCCCTTTGTAATCAGTATCATTATCTACCGAGGCTATATAGCGATTTTGTTAAAGACTCTTATCTCTGTTCTACAAGTGACGTTAATTGACTTGAATCCAAATTATTCATTCAGTATAATAGGTATTAGCACAATCGATGAATGTATTTTGCAAACATTGTACCATCTTGCTACTTGCTAACATCATGTTTGCAGAGCAGTTTGTATTACGATGCTATGTTATCTTCAAGTTACTGCTACCTAACTCGGTCTGATATTTCCTGCGCAAACCAATGCTGTTACAACGAGAAATGCAAAGAATTTATTTAAAATTTCCATATGTCAGTTGAACTTTTTACTTACGAGTGATAATGTAAATGTCAATATGTTAATACGTTTCAAAAGATTGATGTCTTCGTTTTTAACAATAACAATGACATAATTTGATGTAATAGCGTATTTTTGTTTTTCTAATAATTCAAACAATATGTTACATTTTTTTTTTTAACCAGAATGTATTAAAACGCNGTTAAAATGTCATTGTTTGAACATCTTATCCGATTCAATTATTAAATCGCTTTTAATATAAATTTTTTTTTAAATCAAGTACATTATTGTGCATATATCTATATCTGTGTGCGTGTAAAATAAAATATATTAATTATTTTTAAGAAATTACACCTTACATTGTACGACTAAACATATATTTTCAAAATTTTATTATTTGTGAACTTGTTATTTTATTATATTAAATTCTATTCTGATGAAAAATAGTATTATTTATAAAAAAAGAAAGCACCATACATAATGTGAGATACTATTTGAACTGTTACATAGCTATTATCACTAAATGTCATCTGATTTTGATGAATGATAGTTATCTCTAATTTCGTACAATATAGATTAAACATGGCATTTTCATGCCCCCAATGAAGACTTGATCTTTGAGTGGCGTGTGCATTATCCCTCCATGTCTAATTGGATCTCTCTGAACCGCGTATTTCTTGGCCGTCAGATAAGCTTTGTTCCATGAAGTAGACTTGGTACCATGCAAAGACTGCCTGATAATACTTATCTTTCTCGTATAAATAGTGGCCCAAATAGTTAGTTCAGGTTCAGTATTATTCTTGATTGTCCATTGTACTTCTTGTACATTACATATTGTACATTGTATATTGATTGAGCACATCTTGTGCCATTATTAAAGAAGAGAAGAAACAATACATATTTGTAATTTTTTCTTTGTTCATATTAGTTCATATTCTCTCTACATTATTATAAAGATAGTTGTATCAGAGTTATTGTGAATTCAAAACTTTAATTTTAATGTCTTTTTGTTAAAACGTATTATAAAAGNCATGTGTGTTTTAAAAATTTTTTTTTTTTTTTTTTTTTTTTAAGAAGATGTATTTGCTTGGTGTAGTATCTGTATTATATATTTTTATCAGAGGTTTATTTAAATAAGATTTATTTTTAACAAAAATTAATGTAAAATATATATGAATATTTTGTTTTTACATTACAAGTTCAGTTTGAATTTTTCAAATATCTGATAAGAAATTCATATAATTGTTATTTATAAAACTTGATAAAATAAATGTGAGACAATAAGAAAATATTTGACATGTACTATTAAATATATTGATCCATAGAATATAAATGAATTGTATAAACATAATATTTTCTTGTGTAAATAAATGTCACTCAAGAACATAACCATCAGCTTCAGTGTATTCATGAAATATCTTAATATTTATTTTCATATATCTATTTATATTACAGTTAATAATTATACAAAAAGCTATGTGAATATTGAATGAAATTGTAAAATTATAATTTTTCTAAATTAGTATGCTTTTGTACATTTTTGTTCCTAGAGCTTTCTATCTTTTTGAACCAATAGATTAATGTTTAATTTTTTCAAGATATGGTTTGACTCTAGAAATGTAGATAAGAATTACATTTGATTATTAATTAACTTGATATAAAGATATTTTTATAAAACAATTATTGTATTGTTTGTTATAGGGTTCTATCTGCAATAGGCTGGTAGGCCAGTCTATTGGTAGGTGCGTAGATAACTGCGGCAACTGGAAGTTGGCCCTGAACGCAGAGCCCCCGTGGCTTTGCTAGCACCCCCATAGCGATCTTGTCTTAACCCGCCTCCTCACGACTCACCCGATTCTCATTGACAGCTGCCTCGTATGTTAAATAAAAAATAATCAGATGTATTCAATCTTCTATGACCTAATAATTGTATAATTTCAGTTTGCTGCCTAGCGCCTACAGAGTATCTTTAAAAAAAATTTACAAAATAGTCAATATGAAGG
Source organism: Lepidotrigona ventralis hoosana (assembly GCA_002806875.1). Classification (NCBI taxonomy): domain Eukaryota; kingdom Metazoa; phylum Arthropoda; class Insecta; order Hymenoptera; family Apidae; genus Lepidotrigona; species Lepidotrigona ventralis. Next base: position 20,149 of record NIPQ01091145.1, on the reverse strand, counting down.
TAACAAATTTGGATGAACGTATTCATGTTTTGGACAGTGCGTCAAATGTTATGACTGTCATCAAAGACATTGCACTGAGTGGATTGCAAGAAGAAGCTTTTTATGTGCTTGACATTGGAGACATTGTTCGCAAACATCAAATATGGAAGGAAAAAATGCCACGTGTCAGTCCCTATTATGGTAAGATAATTAAAATAATATTAAATATTACATGTATCTCGTGTTGAATTCACTAATTTCATTATAAAATTTCAGCTGTAAAATGTAACGATAATTTAATTGTAATTGAAGTATTGGCTGCTCTTGGTATTGGTTTTGATTGTGCATCTAAAGTAAGTAATTTAATACTTTGCCATTAATATTAGTTAATAGATGTTCGAGGTAAACAATCTAACTGAGATTTTTATTATTCGGTATTATTTATAGTCGGAGATTAATAAAGTATTAAGCGTTGGAGTAGACTCATCAAGAATTATCTTCGCCAATCCTGCTAAGCCGGCATCACATATCCGTCATGCTGCTGCTGTTGGAGTTGATGCTATGACAGCAGATAATGAAAGCGAGTTACATAAGATTAAAAAACTTCATCCAAGTGCCAAGGTAATAGGAAATATTGTTTGTTATTTTATTCTATATTTAGTTATATTCTTATCTAATTCATTATATTTTAATTTTAGGTTGTTATTAGAATTCGTTGCGATGCAGAAGTTGCACAGTGTCAGTTAGGCATGAAATTTGGTTGTGATCCTATATATGAAGCACCCAATCTTTTACGTCTTGCACGCGTTTTGGGTCTCAATGTCATCGGTATTAGTTTTCATGTTGGATCAGGTTGCAGAGATCCACCTGTATTTTATCGAGCTATACGTGAATCTAAAATATTGTTTGATTTAGCAATTGATCTTGGTTTTAAGCCATATCTATTAGATATTGGCGGTGGTTATCCCGGAGATAAAGGCTCTAGTATTGATAAAATTGCTAACGTCATTAATGAGGCACTTGACGAATTCTTTAATAGTAAGTAATATTTATTGGTATTGTGATCATAATATGTTTTATCTTTGTAATAGTTTTATTTAAATACAAATTTCCTTTGCTTACAATTTTCAGCTGATGCTGTTCACATAATCGCTGAACCTGGTCGTTTTTATGTTGCCTCGGCATTTACACTTGCAACTAGCATTCATAGCAAACGTTCAGTACGTGGCGATGAAAATTCACCAAATTCAGTTACGCACAATATGTATTACATTAATGATGGTGTTTATGGCTCCTTCAATTGTTTACTCTATGATCATCAGCATGTAACTCCAATACCACTAAAGGTAATCATTTTAAATAATCACAGTATTTGAAAATAGTTTGTACAATATGGAATTTTAAATTATTCAATATTTGTAACATTAAATATTAAATAATAAATATTTTGGCATTAACAGAAAGGTTGTGGAAAGATGTACCCCTCAAGTATTTGGGGACCAACTTGTGATGGTTTGGATCAAGTCGTAGAGAACATTATGTTACATGAAATGGAACTTGGCGATTGGATAATTTTTGAAAATATGGGAGCATACACGTTACCGGTTGCTTCTCCATTTAATGGATTCCCCGTACCTAAAGTACACATTGTCGCTGATGAAAATATTTGGTAAATGCATTATATAATATTACTATTATGTCTTTGAGTGCGAATTATTTTATTATGAGTGAGAACGCATTTTCTGATTGCTGTCGTGTTGTTAATGACAAAATTTGTAGTTGTTATGTCTTACAGGCATTTGTTGAAAGATGCTTTACCCTTGACCGAAGACCATTTTGTTATTGGCAATACTCCGGCTAATTTACGACTTGGTCTGGATATCAATGGAACTGATACTAATGCATGGCGCAATTCGAACATTGAACTGACATCAACTGAAATCTTAGATGATGTTACTAATCCACCAACAGCATACATTTACGATTACCTCGAAGTTGATCTTTAAATTAGCAGATGTATTACAACAAACGTGTTAAAACAACTACTCGACATTTCTAGCGGAAACTACATCTTTGTTTCGTATATAGAATGCTATGACATAATTGGAAACTAAATTCTTTTTAAGATTTGGTAACCATTATATTTATTTTACGTTTATTTTGATTTTGAAGGTAAAAAAAACGTGATATTACTTTTGCTTTTATTCCGAGCTTGAAGCATTACTAATATTTGGTACCATTTTTGAAAAGCTAAATTATTTGTGCTTTTTGCTTTCATTAAAAAATTAAGAACGTGCAAATTATTTCAGAATGATATAGAGGTGACATATACAATTGCTGTGGAATAATTAAAGAGTAAAGTGTGAAAATTATAATAAAATTTTCAAATTATTATTGGAAAATATCTTCAGTACTACTATAGATGTTATTATTCTGCTGCATGACATGTTAAAATATTTCCGTAGAATACATATTTTTAAAAACTGACTTTTTAGAAACTGAACTTTTCTCATATTATATAATTACCTTTCATAATTAAAGAAAAATTTATTGAAGTTTTTCATAAGTACCTACAATTTGCACGTTTAATATAGAAAAATGCTTGAAATCTTTTTTATATACATATAAATCGTATAAATATGAGTTAGTAGAAAATTCAGCTAGCAAAAATGGTCATTGTAATTTTCGCAACAATTTTATGAACGATTTGACGTCCGTATTTAATGGTAAGCGATTCGTGTGGTTTTTTAATATTAAATGCAAATATTACTTACATAACATATAAGAAAAAAACAAAAGTAGTTTTGCGTAAGAGCTTAAATGTTGAGACATTTCTATATATATCTAAACTATTACTCATTGTTATTTAACGTATGATTAACAAAAGGTAAAGAAAATATTAAAAAAAAAGATATGAGGGAAATGTAATCGATAGCATTGAAGATGACGTACATGTCCAACATGTGTATAACGATAGAAGCACAAAATGTTTCACTATCTTTCTCGAATTAATTTTTTTAATTTCAAAAGTAAAAAAAAGAAAAAAATATATATATATATATATAAACTCTGTAGGATTGTTAGGATCTTTAGGGCACTGAGGCAGCTGTCACAGAAAGAAAAGATAATTAGTTTCTTATTAATTATTACTCTTATTGTATTATATGTCGACTATTATTATTGTTAATTAATTATTATTAACGAATGAATATATGTAATGAAATATATAAAGTCAAATCGAAAGGTTTTCGATTATTATTTCTCCTTTGTTTCATAAAGATTTAGATATCGACTGATAGATATATTATGTGTGATTCAAAGATAAATATCTTGTATTTAATAATTGTAATATCGTGTTACATGTAGCGTTAAAGACTGATCTACGATTTTCTCGTACTTCATTCGAAATTCGAAATCTCGAGTATTTTTGAAATACAATTTATTATCGGCAAATATATATCAGTCAGAAATAATTAATTATAAGCTCTGCGCAATGAATAACCTTATCAAAAGAAATTTTTTCTTCTAACATTGACGCGTGTAACTTATCTCGACGTTACAAACAATTTTTATTATTATGTAATTCATGCTGCGTAATTGTAGCATTTGCATTTGCTATCTCGCATATTAATTCCTAATTTATAGCATAATACATTAATCGATGATATAAATCAGTTAAACATCTAGACAAGTTGTAGCTGATCGTACATTTACTTGTATCTTATTTTATTTTCCATTTTTCCCCTCAAAAAAAGTATATTTTGTAACTGAAGAATATATACATAAATTAATATAAATTATAAATTAGGAATCCTATAGTTTCTTTTATAGATTCATTTAACGTAATACGCTAATATATTTACTATGTAATTGTCATAATGTGTAAAAATCTCGTTAACAGAGAAAGAACAAAGGAATTATAATGCAACTGCGTTATTTTTTTCTTTGCTAAAGAGCCAATACCGATTGTCTATTTAATAGCAACATATACAATAAAAAATAAATATTCCTTTTCTGTTTCCCTTTGTCAATTTCGCACTGAGATTACTTCTCAGAAGAGTAATTCATACTTGATCTCTCTAAATAAGAATTACAAAAAAATATTATATATTTCTTTTATGAGTGTTGTAACACTTATCAATGTTGAATTTAAGATCGATAAAAGTATCGATTAAGATAATCAATCAGAGAAAGGATTTGTTCCTTTGGAACAATTATTGATAATTTCGTTGCGATTTTGACTTTGAGGTAGTATCATCGAATAGAAAACAAATAAATTCGATTATTGCGCTGTCGATTATCATTATGCTTGTTTAATGAAATATATCTCGATATATACGCCATGTTGGAAGAGTCGAATTGCGATTCGGTCAAAGATTTGGACACGGACAGTTCGACAAATCACGATCTTTATTGTGCATTGTGAAAGGTGTACTGTTGTTTTGCTTGCAATACGCTGTCTAACCGGATGGTTGTGCAACAATTGCTAATCTTTTCATGTCTGTATATTTATTGTTCCTCTATACTGTTTTTCCAATATCACCATATCTTTTACAGTGGTAGGTATATTCTATGAGCCATATATTTTACATGGTTAGTATAGCGATTCAACGGTTACCATGTTAATAAGAATGTCTTTGTTTTTTAGTTCAATAGATAAAGGACTATTTATGTATAAATTTAAGTATCTGGAGGCATTTATATACATCTCTTTTGCGATTATTAGAATCTTGTTTCTCTTGAATTTTTTGTATTTGGAATATATCGTTTACCGAGTGATATGCATATCATTTAACATACATACATACATTTTTTACACAAAAGAATATATTTAATTATACGGTAAAAAAGACACACACACACACACACACACACATATATTTTCATAATTGCTATTATAAAATGAAAATTTATAATTGTTACAAGATCTTTAAACGTATATTCACTACGTTAGTCAATTTAAACTTGTGTATAACCTTAGTCTTAATTGTTTACAATTTATAATAGTCATTTCATCTCATTATACGTAAACATTCTTGTAAATTCTCTTCCTCTCTACTTTTTTGCAATCAGATTTTAGTTTTTGTTCGATGATTTGAACATTTTCCTTGAAGTTGACTGCAGATGAAGTTGGCTGCAAAAAATTGATTTATCGATATTCATCGAGAATATTTCTATAGTCTTAACGCTAGTTAATTAGAATAAATGATCTTGATATAATTTATTGTGTGATTTCATACGACTTAAATGAATCGTTAATTGCAGCAATTTCAGTGTGATTTATCGACCATTCTAATTTTTTATCCTTGTTTCTTATTTTAAAGCTTTAGATGCCGCTGCCTGCAAAAAATCTACGTATGTGCGTGTGTGCATGTGTGCATGGTGTGTGTGTGTGTGTGTGTGTGTGTCAAAGATCGATGACACGACATCGATTGCCAGACTTTTATAATACTGGACTCGTCGTTACGGATTAGTATCGATTTCTTTGTAATTCGAGGAAAAAGACGATGGGGAAGAAAAGTTGATGAATCATCGAAATGAACGTTGGAGGATTACAAGATTCTGTTTCTCATCAGCAAGGTGAAATCCTTTACACTTTGTGAAACTATTAGTTTTAGATTTTGCGAGATCTCGAGAGACGGTTGAATTTAATGGAGGAGTGTAACGGTTGTAATAAGAAGCGATTACTTTACACCGATATCTAGACAGCTTGTAAAAAACACTTGTCATAGACAAGCGTCGTCAATACGGTGGAACAATTTTTTGTTACCAGTTAAAATAGCATTTCGTTCTATCGAAATGTTGATACATAATCCCCATCATAGATGGGGTAATATCGGTCGATAGATTTTTAATAGCGTTACGTGATTCGAAAATATAAAAGAATATTTTATTTACAAATATTACTAATTCAATATAATTAATTTTATCTATATTAAATTTTTTTAAATAATTATATATATATTAATTATTTTAATTTTCAAATTTCATTAATAAAATTATTTCTATTAATAATACTAAAATCATAATTGTAAAATATTTATATTTATTATATAATTAAATATATGGAGTAATTTTTAGTAAAATAGAGATTTTAGTAAGATATATTTTTAGAATAGGGCAAGAAAAGACTAGATTAAATATACGTTTAAATTTAAAATAAGTGTTAAATATCTAGATTTAAGAAATTTGTAGCATCGAACGATCTTGTGCATTGGGAATAATATCAATACAAAGGATTTTGTAACTCGTCGAAATGGTCCCCATCATTTTAATTAAACGTATATCTTTTCGTTAGCTTTAATTTCATCTTTATTCTTTTTAACGTCATTGGAAACTAATCAGACTGAAATATGTCAAGATATTTTCCACAAACTGTCGGAATTAACGCAACACGAAATGTTACATGAAAATTGCTTTTAGGGACAGTGATAGATGTGCAACATAAGGCACGCGCGTGGAACGTGCTTGGTCTCGGTGCGTGGATAATCAAGGAGCGCAGGAGCAATATCAAGATCAATTACGTAAAAGGAACAGAAAGAAGAGACTCGGAGATTTCTTTTTATTTCATATGTATAAATATATACACACTGCCAGCGTATATCGTGAATGACCCACACTTTCACTTTCGTAATTAACGCAGGTGCCTCGTGTTCACTCGCCAACCGGCTGGAAACAATATGCGGATTTCCCTATGGAATCAGTCCCGTTCACGGGCAAATAATTACCATTATCGCATACTGTTTCGTCGAAGAACGACTAATCCAACAGCTTCTAAACTACAGTCATCTTCGTCGTGAGTTCTCCATTGCGGAGGGATGTCTGGCCGTGATATCCGGTCGCGCACGCGCACACCGCGCGGCTTGTTCCGGTGTGCAGCTGTTGTAACCGCGGTTTCAAGTCCTCCTGCGAAGCCTGGCATAACATATAATAACGACTATGATACAAGTACGTTCTACAGACGATTTCACTTTTAGCCAAGAGGCTGCATCCTCGTCTCGCCGTCAGCGAGACAGAACCTGCCTGCCTCCTCCGAGCACGCGTTCGCCCCAGCCTTCCTTTCCTCTCTTTCTTTTGCCTCTGTTGTATTTCACACTCAAGCGGATTATGAGACGGCACGAACGATAATCATACTGCTGTACACGCTGGACCACCGTGTATCCTGCGTGTAATGTATTCTTAAGGATATTCGTATGCCTGTTGTGTACAGATATATATACTAATACTACTACTACATATATACGCAGTCTCGAAGTGTAGCTGGCGTCGAGTTACACGCTCTCGGTCACGATATATAGGTTCACCGAGTTAAAACAGAAATTAGGAGCGAACCGTGTCCCCTTTCTCTTGCCAAGCCAAGCGTGGTATAAAATACTTTCCCTCTCGCGAGGCGAGTCAGCAGCGCGGCGAAAGAGCGAGCAGGAAGGAAAAGGCAGGGGCAGCCAGGCAGCTGTGGCTCGCAAACGGAAAACCGGAAAACGATCGCTTCTAATCAAGAGCCTCGAGCGTTTCCCTTCTAACTTTGTTCTTTGTCTCTCGCTTTGACGACCCGTCACCTCTTCTCCTCTTCTTCTCTCCTTTTTCCTCCTCTTGTATTTTACGTTTCAATTCGGTGGAAGATACGTTCTCTCTGGTTGTGAGTCGCGGGATGGTTAGAATGTTACGCTCGTCGAGACCTAAGCTTGGAGATTTGGTTTGGACGAAGTCACGCGAAGTGTAGGCACGCTTCCGGCCGAGCGGTCTGTAATCTCGTTTCCTGCAATCGTTTCCTCTTGGAGATCAAGAGGTTGTCGGTGAGATGGCTCGTCCTTGCGAAAAAGAATCTACTCGGAAATGTATCGTGGGAATGAAAAGTGTTGTGGTAATTGAGTTGTTGTTTAATGAATTTTAAATTTCTTTCTCGAAAGAAGGATATTTGGAAAAGATCTCTGATTATAGTACAAAAAAAAAAAAAAAAAAAANAAAAAAAAAAAAAAAAAAAAAAAAAAAAACGAAAACATCATACTAAAATATCAAACGAAATCACATTGCAAAATTAGCGAATTGTTTTTATTGGAAGTAACCGTTTTATTTGCGATTATATATATCTAAATTTCTGACACTAATTTCAATTTAGCATCTGAACTATCTTTATCAACACAAACTTCATTTCACGCGTCTCTAAATATTAAACTCAATCAAAGACGCAAATATCGTTCTTTTAATGTGGCAGTTGAATCCCAACTTTCTGTATCCCACGATGTTCTACTCTAAACGGAAGACCAAGAAGAACACTTGTTGTCGAGTCCCTGTTCTCGGAACGGTTCGCCAATCGGTTTGTCAATTTGCGTAATACCATGAATATTAATACCTGGCAAACATCATTCTTGGAAGCGCGAAACATCTTCGATCGTGAATCGTAAATCAAGCCGGAGTAACTCAAAGCGAGTATAAAAGTCCACTTAGGTGCTTTCGGGTACTTTCTCCATGCATACGTATAGTTTCTTCTCTATGTGTGTATGTGTGTGTGTGTGTGTGTCTGTCTCTCTTCCTCTTTAACTTAATTAATTCGAATGAAGCCAATCGATTGTAGAAAATTAGCCAGTTCCAGCAAAAAGAATTCGTCTAACCGTTAGACTCTAACGAATGGCCAGTTAAGGAGAGAATCGGTGCGCGAAGGAGACGTCAATCGCCGTAATCGACGCCGGAGGAAACGGCGATCCGAGCATGATCGTTAGAGTCCACCGGTCTCCACCGATACCGATAGCGTCGAAAGGGGATATACAGCTGGAGAAGGACAGCCCCTCCTGGATCACCGGCGACTTTCCCGATTTTGAAACGAGTCAGGTCGGCCAGTAGCGTACCGATCCGAGGCGAGGAGAGCAACCTTCTCTTCTGGTGTCGACGGTGTGCACGCACCGAACAAACCGTGTGCCGCTGCTAACAATCACAATCGCCAGCAGTGGCGAGTTAGTCCCCAGTCAGTCCCTGGGTCGTTTCCCCACCTTCTGCCTTTGCTACCAACGTCGACGGGTATCGTCTACCGCAGTTAGACTGAGTCCGCTCGCGCATTCGCATTAATTTCCAATTCGCGGTGTGTGCTCCTCTCTCGTCCAGCTTCTCCTCTCCGTTTCGTCGTCGGTTCGCCAGCGGGGTCTCTCGAGAAGCGGGATCTTCGGGTCTTCGCCGACTTTCGGCCACCGTTGTCGCGCGACCGTTATCCGTTATCCGCATCCTAACGGGGCGAATCAACGAAAAACGGTGTCGTCGACGCAGGAAGGAGTTATGCCCGTGGATTCGAGCCGACCGTGAAAAACGTCCCGCGCGAGAGGAGAAGGAAACGCGTCGCTTTTCTTCGCTTTTACTTTGAATATCACATTCCACGAAATTTCCTCCGTCCTACGGGAGGAGTAGTCGAAGAAGAATAGGGAAAGAGAGATTGTCGCATATTTTTATAACACGTGAGGACACTCTTCGCGGTAATCGAGAGGTAGAGATAGAAATAGAAATAGAAATATAGATAGAGAGAGAGAGAGAGAAGGACTACCGTTGGTATTGGAATCGACAGCGAAAGTGCACGTCTTCCGTACGTGCACGGAATACGATGCACTTGTGCTAGATACCAGGCACGAGCTTGCTTCCCGAGAGGAACGCTGAAAAACCGGAGAAAAGGATATCGTGTGCTTTGCCAAGTTCACTCCTGCCGCTTTTGTCGCTTAACCTATTGACGTAAACGTTTCTTTTAACGACGTGGTCTGGTGGGGCACTGTGTGCGTGTCGGACGGTAGGAGACAGAGAGACAGACAGCTAGGCGGCTCGTCTTTCTGCTCCCGTCCACAGAAGTCGACAATTTCGTATTGCGGAAGATACCGGTCGGTGAAAACAGTTAATATAAGAAACTTGGAAGGTGAACGCGTTCACGGTCTTATAGGATTCGCAGGCTTGCTTTAGTGTCAGGAAGCGGCTGTCTCACAGCCATTGCCAAACGTCATTCGCCGTGGCAATAGAATCAGACAGGTTTTCTCCCTTCTTCTCTTTGCCAGAGTGAATTCGTCACGCATGATTTTTGATGAAATCGTTCGTAGCGTTTTATATACCTAAATTACGGTCGAATAAGTATGGACATTGTCGTTAATTACTAAAGGGAAGACTAATCAAAAAAATAGGAGGAGTTTCACAATAATTGTTCAAAGCTATTAATATATAATGTCGAATGATTGTGTCGATCCTTCCTTTTTCTCTCAAAAGGTCTTTCAAATTCCTAGGAATACTTCAAAGTACGCTAAAAACCATTGCAATACTATACGAAGAGAATGTAACGCGTTAAACCACGAATATTACACAGGTTGAAACATCCAGGGATAGTTGAAGTGTTCCTAAGAAAATCACAATACTGTACGAAAACAACTTTTTCGAAAACTTTTCGTCAACAACAAGAGCAGAGGCTCCGAAGTTTTTGCCTCACAACTGTCTCTCATTCGGAGTCCGCGTTTTGTTTACCAAGGAGTAAACCTCGACGGCGTCAAATCGGCGGTGGCAGCTACCTGCTATTCAAGGGGCATTACGAACCGTAGGAGCGCAGTCAGCTGCGAATCATCGTGCGCGACACACGCGAACCGTTTTCTCCGGTTTTCGGCGCGCGACTTTTATTTTTGGCTCGTGTTCGCGTTTGCGTAACCGGGAAGACAAGTTTCGTCGCCTTTTTGTGCGCATGAAAGCAAACAGGCGCGTCCGTTCACTCGCAAAAACGTCTCGAGACTCGTCCTTCATCTTTCCATTGCATCGATCGGCGAATATATAACAAACCTGAACGAAGAGACGCGGGAGTTTTTATCCTGAGATTTGCCCGCTTTCTTTTCCCGTTATATCGGCGAACGCGCAAAAGCAGAGGGAAACGAACGAACGTCGACGAAGCCGGCCAGTGTATCGATGTGCAGTGATCAGGAAATTGGTGCGCGCCGGAGCCACGCCGGAAGTAAGGTCCTCTGATTCGACGAGAGCAGAGGGAAGATCCAGACAAGGTTCGACACCCTCGTGATCCGTTACGCTAGCAATCTCGAGCTTTTTCTCGTCGTTGATCGGTGAAAACAGTTCTCTTCGTCATTTCTCGTCGTCGTGACGACACCTCGACGATCTCGACAGCCGCGACGATGGAAACATGAGGACACTGGAGGATCGTGCAATCGATCGACGCAGCTCCGAACCTGTCGACCATAAATGACGTAAGTCCCGAATGAATTTCCCACTTTTGAATCTTCATTGTTCCATTACGCTTCAATATTACGATTGTTCGTGGACTCGTTTACCACAGAAGAATCTTTACGTATGCACTGTGCGAGTTGTATGAAGCATTTTGAAATTTCGTTAACATCCGAGGCGATTACTATCGTTATAATATCTGAAATTAACGGGAAAATGTACATAAAAATTACAGGACATTTATTGCGAATATGTAGAATAATTGTTAGAATAATTGTCTATAGTAAGTGGTATACTGTTAATATGTTGGAATTTCAAACTTTACTAAAATAATCATAATTGAATACTGACTACGAATATTCGTATTGTTTCATATTTTTCTGAATGTAATTGAAGAAATTGAGAGAAATTAGTTATTCTAATAACTTCTTAAAAATTTACACCTTATATATATATTTTAGATTTATTTCAAACTTGTTACAGTGTTAATGAAATTTCAAATTGTTTTATATAACGTATATAATATATTCATTTTTAAAAATTTTATTTACTAAATATCATATAAAATACTACATTCTGACTATTTTATATATTATGTTTTGTAAATATCCATGGTATATTTACAAAGTAATTGATGACATTTCTCTTTTATTAACAATTCTCGACATTGTCAATATGACTAAATGTGTACAGTAAAATTTTTTAAATAATTAGCGATTAATTAATAAAAGTAGAAAAATTAATTTGATAATTAATATTGTAGGATATTAACAATGACTTTCCAAAAAATTGCAAACTCCTGATTTTCCTTAAAAATATTTAGGATTTTTAGAATTTCGTATTTCAACCAAAATGGGAAGAATAAAGACAAAAACTGATCAAAATGAGATTATAGTATGATTTATTTCTAACGGAAAGCGTGCTTAAAAAAAAATAATAATAGATTTATAAATAAGAGAAACTAATATATTCTATAGATTCTAGCGACGAGTTAACTCGAGTTCTTCTCGATTAACAGGTTAAAGAATCTTAACGCATGAAGGGACGCGTGATGTAGTAACGCAACATTTCATACGCAATTCAGTCAATTTATGCTGTTAAATTCTACGTTTTTACCATTGCGATTATGAAAGCAAGTTCTAAGAATTTACTTCATATTTTTTCCATCGCTGTCTCTTTCCTTATACGCGTTTTACAAATTTATGAAGTTTTGAAGAAATTGTAGAGGTATCTCCAGGGGATAAGTTATTTCTCTTCTCGGGTCATAAAAAAATCTTGCACGCCGGAAGCACAAATCAAATTATTAATAAGGAAAACGAAAACGATTGCAAATTATTAACAATGAGTTAGGTAAACCATAAAATTTCTGATAATAGGATTCCATGAAGCCTTCATTGTTCTAACACATCTTTCATACGCTGTTGATGAATGGCGTGTAAATTACTTTATTTGCGTCTTTTAGCAACGATGCGTTTATGTAATGTTCACGCATTATTTCACTGATTAATCTTCAACGACTTACACACACACACACACACACACACACACA